>JAOEHT020240853.1:0-10778 GCA_025448195.2 Parazoanthus atlanticus
AGCTGGGGGGGCAACGGGGGCAATTGCCCCCCCACTTTTTTGAAAATTATAAAGAGTTACTGAGAAAAAGTGTTTTCTGCCCCCCCACTTTGAGTCACTAGTCAGCCCCCCCACTTTCAAAGTAGCTCCGCGGCCTATGTACAAGTGGTATATTTTCCAGTAAGAAACAACAACTTGTGTCTGTGTAACAAAAATTCGTATTTCAAAATGTTCTTTCTATTAATGTATTTAAAGAAACTTTCACTTTCTTTATATTAATTATTATGGTTTACAACGAAACTACAAAATATCTAAAATTTTCATATTTTTAAAATGTGCAAGTGTTGTAAATTAGCAAGTTAAATATTGAAGATTTTTGAGTGGCTTCATTGGCGAATCGAATCAAATCGCAGACAACCGTCAATTGACTTACTGAGTAATATGCGAGATATGTCAACTGATTCTGTAAGTCATTTGGTTGGGCAGTGACAATATCAACACACACTGAACATCAACATTTGTCACTGCGTTCGATTGTTTGTAATTCATATCAAGTTGTATCATGTGACACCTCCACGAAATTTGCCAACTGAATGCTAGAGGCAATTTCTTCTACGTCTTATATCTTACCTTGAATCTTTCGCGTTGCACTTTCTCCCCTCTCTTTCCGCAAATGCTGCAAAAAGTCACCGAAGATCACCTCGGCTGGCCCGTAGATATCCGCCATGTCGAAGGTTGTCAGACCTGCGTCGCAATACGTCAGCATTTCCCGTGCGGCCCGTCGTCTGTCTATCGGTCCGTGAGCTCCAGAAACTTGCCACATTCCGTTGAGAATACGACACACTCGCAGACCATTTCTCAGGCGATGCAACGGGACGGGAACTGCGTTCATCATTACCTGCAACTCCGAATGTCAAAGATCTCATAGTGATCGCGTTACCACGCAGTCCCAGACTCCCTCGCCTAATCAGTACTAGTTACGTCACGACCCGTCACGCGCGTGTGTCCAAGGCGTGTCACGAAACTGAAAATTTGAATTGTACAGAAGACAACAAATCGTTTCTCAAAATAAATATTAAAACAGCAACTGATCATCAGTGGGATTATCATGTCACGCGCGTTTTTAGCCAATCAGAGCACGCATACTATAAGAACTACTTTATGTATAAATATTTTCGTAATGACTTGTCACACTCACCGAATGTAATCTTCTTTGCATAAGAGCAGATTTTCTCTGTAGTAAAATGTGGAGCTTAACTCAGCAAGCTGCCTGCCACAGCAGGAACACTTGAGACAGTCTTCGTGCCAGAACTTGTCCAGCGCTTTCAACACATATTTGGTGTTTATTTTGCTCTCGCAGTGAGCACAAAACCGCCTGATTGCCTTCACTTTTATACTGTTCGACACAACCTTCGACTTCTTGGCCACAGGGGGACTACCACAAGGGTCCTTCACAGACACGGGTTCTGCCTTGACTTTGATATCTGCAGATAAATTTGAAATGGCAAAGCATTGACTTCAGTATTGCAGAGCTTCAAAGTTTTTTTTTTTTTTTTTTTTTTTTTGCAATTTACAATTTATCTCTAACTGATTAGAAAACTCATCCACGAACCAAATTCTATTAACGAACATATTCACATGCCGGACATTTATATAATTTTAAACAGTGAACCTTGGCTTTCTTTCCTTGTAATATTTTATCTGCACGTCAGCAGAACGCCATTACAAGTCATTTTGCAGGCAGAAGGTTAAAGTATTTTAACAGAAACGTTTTATGTTTTTAAAGTAAGTTTTCTGGTCAGTGTCAATCCCTTTCTAACAATTTTTATCATTGTGCCTGACTGCAACCACGGAATTTTTAAACTTGGTTACTTAAGAACTCATTTGCGAAATGTTTGTTAAGTTTTGATATTATATTTTACTTCCTGTTCGCGCGATCGTACAGTTTTCAGTAGCATTTTGTTTTTATTAAGTTTGATATTTAATTAAGTTACTTTACTGAATACAACCATCCCTATCGGTGTATGTACTTAAACAGACATTCTTCGAAAAGGATACACACATTTGTATGCATATGCTTACTATCAGGAACGTAGGAGTTAAAAAACGAGCGCCGACAGTGAGTTCCTAGTGGGGTCTTGGGATGTATTCAACAGAATAACTTTAAAATCAGGTCAGTTCTCAGAAATATTTTCCAAGTTTTGAGGGCATTTCAATCAGAATTCCAGGACTTAAATTAAGAAATTTTGTAATTGTGGTGGGTAAGTTAAACTTGACGGCTTACAGACCATTTGGTGTCTCGCACATCATATATGGTATTATCTTTCTTAGTCAGTCTCTATCCCAATGCCAAGGTCAGTAGAAATAGCAACACGAGTGAGCACAATTTCACTAGCTTGCTCTCGCCCTATCGTCTCTTCCAGGTTATGTACATGTTTGAAAAGTAAAAAAAGTCTACGGATCTGGTTATTCGATGGAAAAAAACTTCATATAAAGCTAGGAAGTTAGTCGCAATTCCATGCTTTTGGTGGTCTAAACACTCGAACAGTTATTCTTATATCGCACAATTATGATCTGATACACTAGTTAAAGCTATAAGATATAAGAAACTATGTGTCAGCTTTGACATATCTGTGGAAAAGACCCGAAGAAAAGATTGCCTGTTTTACTTAAAAAATAAGAATGAAAGGCTTTTTGTATACAAACCACTGCAGCCTCTTCATCTCTGATTTCTATTCAATGCGTAATCGTCGGCTCCTGCATGCCACAGCTGGCAGTTCAAGATTCATTGCGCAAACATGCCCACTAACACTGCTGTTGGCAAGACTGGGTTAAGATCTGAAGTGATTTGATATCCTACAAAATATTGCGCTGGGATTTCTGAAAACTATTAGACGGTAAATACTATAGCAAATTTAAAACAAAACCTTAAAAACGCAGTAATCCCGAGATACAAAAATACAGAAAATATGAAAGGAAAATATTCCGGGTGTTCATAATGTGCTGTAAATAGGGACCTTTGCAAGATGCTGGAAACGGCTGCTGAAAACCGACTTTCTTTTCCTTTTTTCGTCTGTGTGTCGTCCATTCGTTGTTAGTTTTAGGGTGAAAGAGTTCCAATCAGGAGTGAACTGCGCACCCAAGTTTGTAGAGCGGGACAATTTGCATCTTGACGTTCACGTTAATTCTCTACAAATTAAACTCAAAATTTGTGCTTTTCATGTTGTATTTTTGAACTCGACGTTGGTCAGGTGGCCAGCTTGACGTATAATCACGTGCGGTATATTGACCTTTCTAACTAAGCATTTTGCTTTGCGGTTCCCTCGTCGACCTAGGCGTATTGGTGTCTTAAGTTCCATAATGATACAAGGTTGGGAGGGACTCTTTTACTAGAGGTATCGAATGGTGCTTGCGAGCATATGTGAACACAGCGTTCAGTGGCGTAGCTACGTCTAGGCAAAAAGGCATTTGCCTACAAAAAATATCTTCCTTTCCACTGGATGAAGTGGAGATAGGCAGAGAGGTAAAAAGGCCTGTCTTTGATGATCTTGCCTACACTTGAAAGTGGTCATGGCGTTAGTTTTATCGAGTACGACCATTGGAAGTGTTCGCCTTGCAAGCACCGAACACTTTGGAAATAACACTTTGCGAGCAGTGAGTACTTTCAATTGATGGAATTTCGCCAGCAGCGCTAGCAAACACTGGCGCTTTTCTACGAATTTCTTCTTTTTTCAGTGACACAAACGCGTGCCAAAACTAGCAGAATTTTCAAATCTGGTCTAAATGTTTTGCCATTTTTTGAATTTTAAAATTATTTGGGAAAGACGGCGCTGTCCAACAGTCCAACATTCATTCCCTTAAGCAACATTCAATGAAAAAAGGGACGCTGTCTAAAAAATTATATTCGAAAGTTCGAGTCTTTATTAAAGTGTGAGCATGCGAGCACAAGCTTACCAAAGTTATGCCAGCATAAGAAAACGGGTATCTTCCATAATTTTGCAAGCATTTGGAAAATATTATGGGACTGAACTTGCGACGATTTTAGCTTCTTTCGTTGTAAGATGAACTAGTTCGTACAGTCAACGGCACAACTTAACTTTTTATTCATTTAAATTCATGTTAACATGCAATACAGATCAAAACAGAAATAAAACAAACACATAAGGCACTTGGTAAACACAAAAAAACAACAAAGTCAAAGTGATTTTCATTGAGGCAAAGTTGACCTTTGCTGCCGTTATAAAGTGATAAAATTTTAACAGAAGAACCGCTGAAAATATTTTGTTTTTCCTCTAGAACTTATAGTTTTCTGGGACTTGCATCAGTTGAATAGAAGTTTTAAGTATTTCCCTTTATAAATAGCCGAGTATATAGTCTGTTGACCATTTAGATGTGTGCAGTAGCATGTATTCGACAGTCCGATATGGCAGCACACTTGAACTGTTAAAAATGTTGAAACGATAAGGTGTACGTTTTTCTATGCACCAGTACGTATGCAAATGGAAGCTGATTTTTAACCCTGCTACTTTCATAACAAGCCTAAAATGAACATATTGTCCTTGGAAACAGATACAATTAAAATATATGAAGTATATTACCTGACACTGGTAACATTTCTACTCTGGTTGACTTGACGGGGAGTTCTTTAACGCTCAGCGAAGCAGCTGAGCTAACGCCATTAAAATCTTTGGAATGTGAGAGGCTTTTTACCGCTGCTCGTTCCTCGTCCATTGTTAGGGTCCACGTCAAAAACTCCATAAACGTCAACTGGTTAAGGGCAAATATCGAGTTTCCTTATACCTCAAGGTTTTGTGTGACAAAGCAGCTAGCTCGGAACTTAACCGTATGTCATATACTCCATGACATGGACTGAGGAAAACTCGTTTCTTTCTTTCACTATTGCAAATCTCAGTATGAAATATGGTCTCATAAGTGTATGCTTTGGATATGAAATAATTATGAGTTTCTCTAATCAGCCCAAGTGAGTAAGCTGCACCCAACACTGTGCACTCCAGGTCTGGCTATACATCTACTGACAAGTGTTGTCAGGCCTTATCGCACTCAGGAAGTTAGGATTGGAAAGGAAATGAGGTATCGCGTGGTTTGAAGTTAGATTTGTGAGTAGATTGGGGGCAATCTTTTGTCAAAGTAAGCAAGTAATGGAATTTCAGTTACAAGATTATTTATCAAAACATACTTTTTGAACATGGAGTTACTGTAAATGCATCCATCTGATCATCAGCTAAATAGATTCAATTAAAATACTTTTAAATCATGCAGGGCCTGTATCCAGGAAGGAAAAAATTAGGGTATTCGGAACTGTAAATCATAGAAGCTCAGAGCTGGTTTCTTATTTGTGGCAAAGGGGTTAATTCTGGGGGGTAATACAAAGATTTTAGAAATTATAGGGGGATTATTCGAACTTCTTTGCATGATTTTCCACTCACTATATATTTTGTAAAAAAATAAAAGGTGTTGCCTTAGCGTTTGTTTTGCTTACTTTCACGAAATAAATACATTGCATACCTTGACAAGCAGTTGACGAAAAAATCGACCTTGGTTCTGCGTTTGACGTTGCCCAACAAACGAAAGGGAATATTATACACGGGCCAAATATTCCGTCGGTCTGTCTGTCTGTCTGTGTCTGTCTGTGTCTGTCTGTCTCTCTTTCTCTCTCTGTCTCTGCCTCCGTCTCTATCTCCGTCTCTGTCTGTCTCTGTCTCTGTCTCTGTCTTTGTCTCTGTGTGTGTGTGTGTCTCTCTCTCTGTGTGTCTCTCTCTCTGTGTGTCCTCTCTCTCTCTCTCTCTCTCTCTCTCTCTCTCTCTCTGCACACATGTCAATTAAGTGGCTTTAGTTAAAACTCTTAATTGAAGTTTTCAAGGTATAAATGAACTGGAGACCAATTCATTGAGACGTGGGCAAATATAGGTTTTAATTCGTTTTCTTAATAAACGAGCTGGAGCAAGTGTTACTGAAACAAATTGCACTGTGGTTTGTGGTCTGTGCCTACGTTTTGAAGAGAGAGAGTTCGATAAATTATATTAAAAAATGTTCCGCAAAAGTTACTGAAATTTAAGCGTTTCATCGTTTTTCTTGCAGCACAGATTTAGCGAACATCAGTTGTCACTGACAGACTACAGCTGTTCACAGTATTAAACACAGGGTAATTGCAGCGATTAAAGCTGTGCGACTGGGCGGAGAATCATGACCCCACTCTCCTATCCATCACACACAGGGTTAAAAAGCAATTTGTTGTTGAGATGGTATTGCTGTTTTCGCAAGTCATTCTCTGAAAACTAATTAAATTGTCAGAGCTATACTAATTGGTTGTTAAAATGGAACAGTTGGCAGCATACCCACATCCCGTATAAGTTGTTCGAGCCCTTTTAAGACTCACATTAAGTTCTCCAATTCCAAAATGACCTGAGATGTTGGTGGGTGGCCCTGCATATCGAAGCATGTGCCAAAATATCGAACTCGAAAGCTGCATTGCTAGAGGTAAAAAAGGATTCCTTTTGACCTATGATCGCACTCGATAAACCTTCGGGTAGACGCTGTCAGCGATACTCCTCATTTCCGTAGAACCATCAACTCTAGCTCTTCTTGCAGATTTCAGTTTCTATTTTGGCACACATTAACCAGCCTGAGCAACTTCTCTGGTCTTGCCGGCTTTCGTTCGCGTCTCTGGTAGATTGTTTTATCTTCATCAAATATTTTAACCGAGTCACTTTGAAAAATAGAAAATGGAAGCATGAAGCTAAGAGTGCAGTATATCACATATGTTTCAGTCTGCCTTTGATAGCTTTTGCAATCCGTACGTAATTCAAAGCTTTCTTAATTGGCAAATACTGTTTTTTTAACTGAGATTTGTTTTTCTTACTTAAACCTAGCCAGCTATCACTTAATTAACATCCCTGTTTAAAGTTGAACTTGGCAATCAATAAGCAATCAAAATGGTCACAACTACTAAAGAGCAGTTTATATCTGATGAAAGTTTTAAAATGCTTTACAAGGCAAATAGAAGGCGTAGATGAAAAATAAACAGGATAAATAAATAATGAATCTTTGATTGTTCACTTTAACGGATAAAAGATTAGCAGCAGTTTCAATTTCAATCATAAAGTTAACCCGCATTGCTCCAGAATCTTATCACCGATATTAAAGTTTGTTTGACCTTATAATGTGGCGCTGTGTCCATGTCCAAATGCGCGCACAATACTTCAGCTGAAGTTTTTGATTGGTGGTACTCTAGAAACGTACACATTCACAACTTGCAATATATTATTCTCAGTGCGAGCTAGACAAGTATTTTATGCACGATAAAACTTGTCCTGTAACTGATATGTAAAAAGGATAAACTGAAATCTCGGTAATTAACAGGCTTGAAACGGAATGCTCAGACTGATTCGAGGCCTTGATAACAGCTAAATTTACCGTTTAACAGGAACCCTTAATGTTTAACAAATATAAACAAGCTTTGCTTCAAGCCGCCCTTAACAGATGTGCAATAACATTGAGATCTATAAATTAACCTTCGGTCTAACACAGAAGAGCCAAGTAAACAAATCACTTTTAATAGATTTCCTGCTCTACTTCAGTGTGTCAGAATATTATTTCGGTGTCTTGAAGTCTATAAGGGGAATACTGTTGTTCACACTACCTTAAAATAACTCAAATTTCCTATACAGAACGTATATGTGTTGTTTAAAGATACTGCGTGTTTTTTTGATTTTGTAGAAGTTTCACCTGTACGTGCGGCACGCGTCGCATTTTGTGGCCATTTTAAATTACTTTGTGTTCGCACTTTTATTTTCCTAGGAATGTGAAATATGGCAACAATTCGAATACATTGCAAAATTTTATACTTCAGTTTTGATTAATTGCGTCAGTGCTGCATAACAACTGCCGGAACCCTAAAAAATAATGCAAAATAATGACTGCATGACCTTGGACAACACAAAGTCATCCCCAAGTCTCTTCTTCTTCCCTTTCTGTCTTTTAAACGAAACAATTCAGTTTAATATGCAGAATGCTTTCACCAACAAGGGAGTCCAATTCCAGACAGTTTAATCCGCGAGCGCGCGTAACGCCGGCGCTTATCTTTGATTTCGCCGCTAGTGTTAGGCGGATGAGAGTAGGTGACTCCTCCCCTGGACGGGGCAAAAGTCAATCGATAGACAGCCCCCAGTAGAAGCTGGTAGTTGTTTATACAGCTGAGTCGACTGGAACAAGTCGAGTAAAGTGACTTGCTCAAGGACACAACCGGGGACACAACACAGTCTAGTCTGGTCGGGCTGGGGTCGAACTCGCGACCTTCGGGTAACGATTCAGCGCCGCCATTTTAGTACCAAAAGCCCACGTCGCAGTTTTCTCGCACATGCGTTCTGTGTGCTAAACCAAAGTCATAACTACTCGCGTTTCTCGCTGCCAGGCGTGTGGATGTTCAGTTCATAATTTGAGGCATATATGATGAAAACGGGGGCAAAAACAATGCTGAAGTTACTATCAACGCCAGTGTTATTATCAGTGCCATTGTTAGTGTCAGTGCCAGTGTCAGTGCCAGTGTCAGTGTTAGTGTCCGGGTCAGTGTCAGGGTCGCTGTCAATGTCAGTGTAATGATCAGTGCCAGTGTCAGTGCCAGTGTCAGTGCCAGTGTCAGTGTCAGTGTCAGTGTCAGTGTCAGTGCCAGTGTCCAGGTCAGTGTCAGGGTCGCTGTCAATGTCAGTGTCATGATCAGTGCCAGTGTCAGTGCCAGTGCCAGTGCCAGTGTCAGTGTCAGTGTCAGTGTCAGTGTCAGTGCCAGTGCCAGTGCCAGTGTCAGTGTCAGTGTCCGGGTCAGTGTCAGTGTCAGTGTCAGTGCCAGTGTCAGTGTCAGTGTCCGGGTCAGTGTCAGTGTCAGTGTCAGTGTCCGGGTCAGTGTCAGGGTCGCTGTCAATGTCAGTGTCATGATCAGTGCCAGTGTCAGTGCCAGTGTCAGTGCCAGTGTCAGTGCCGGTATCAGTGCCAATGTCAGTGCCAATGTCAGTGCCAGTGTCAGTGTCAGTGTCAGTGTCAGTGTCAGTGTCAGTGTCAGTGTCGCTGTCAATGTCAATGTCAATGTCAGTGTCAGTGCCAGTGTCAGTGTCACTGCCAGTGTCAGTGTCATTGTCAGTGCCATTGTCAGTGTCAGTGTCGTTGTTTTGTTTTTGCACTTCGTATGATCGACTCTTTGCGTGCTTTTAGAACTGCTCTAAAGATCTATTTTTTGAACTGATTAGCAGTTTAAGAATTCAATTGAAAGTTTTATTTTTATTTTTTGGTCTCTGTTTAATTAATCAATTTGTTATCATTTTACCAGAGTTGATAACTTGCAATGTATGTGTGCACATATACACATATTATTATTATTATTATTATTATTATTATAACTATTATTATTGTTATTATCATCATCTACATCATCATCTTTATTACTACTTGTACTACTCTTGTTTTTATTACTTTTTTTGTATTACTCTTATCGGGGCTATATGGACACGAGGGTTTTATCCTTCACTCTCCGCAGTAACTTCTAGGCATTCTAACGTACCAACTGGATCTCCTTTTTTGATCTTTAACAGCTTTATTTGATCTTTCTTAATAACAATTTATCAGTACATTTATGGAAGAAGGAAACTATAAAAAGTAATGAACCAAATTCTTGTAGTGTTTCTTATACATAATCAAGCTGGAGGAGCGCAGAAGTATAAGCGGATTTCTGATTTTGACTCACTATCATAATATAGCTTAAATCTATCTTCCAACATCAAACAAAATAATTCCCGTAAATCGATAGAGTATGGTAAAATTAGTGCTCAACGTCAGTTTGATATGGCGAATAATTGCAGGGAACGAGTGTTTAGAAAGTTCCGAATTTATAAAGACTTTCTATGGCTAGCAGCAAATTTGCCCCCTGCCTCACATTCTCTGTAAGGGACTGATCAAGAGGTACTGGGAGGTGGGTCGGAGCAGAAGGGAGGGGGGGTCATGATGTTTTGCTCCCTGCCATACATTCTCTACAGTTTTGTACGCTTTCAAAAACCACCTTAAATACACTAAAAGTATATCAGATCTGTACTAAGTACTAATTATGATAGACTTTTTCAAATTATAGACACTTTTCATACGGATCTTGAAGTTAGATTTATGCTATATTATGCTAATGAGGCAAAATGTAAACCGCCTTTAGTTTTTCCGAACAAACTCACCGCCTTCCAGCATCAGTCTTTTCTTTTATAAAGTTAGAATTCATAGATATCTTCGAAATGAAGCGGTAATTCCTCGTACAACCGTTTAACCTGTTTAACCGGTCTATCAAGTAGACTGGCGCCACGTTTGTCTTTAGCAAAGAATCCAACTCTGCGTCCTTGGCTTCTTCTTCCTTCAAAGTCTCGCTTGTTTTCATTCTCTTTTGCTTCTGCCAACTGCTCCGTTTGATCAATCGTTCTTTTCCCACTGTAGTGAGGAAGACAAAACGGGAAACAGCGCCGTTGGTTGTTCTTCGGCTCCGTTGTAAACCAGTGTGAGCTATCGGCGTTTTGATGAACCTCTTTGAACTCTCTTCGTTTACTTCCTACAACAGCAACAATGTTATATTTTATAGCCGTTGTAGTTACAAGGAGCATCTTCAGATAAATTGTATAAATCAGTAGTATACTGAAAGTAGGATGTTAGTTTGCCAGGAATAGCTAGATAAATGCTATAATTAAATACCAAACACTGGATATTGAATTTCTGGTAATCTGATTGGCTCTCTACTCAAGGTATAAATCCTATATCCT
>JAOEHT020240948.1:0-10775 GCA_025448195.2 Parazoanthus atlanticus
GGTCAGAGATAGGAAAATCTTGCCCGCTCACGAATACGCTAAGAACCAATCATAATTCAGTATTTGTTACTGTGACCACAGAGGAAAAAATAGTAAATGTTCTTTGTCCAGTTGCACTCTCAGTTATAAAAAGGGATCTCTAATAACAGCGAGTTTCGGGCGGAGCGTCCGCTTATGCTGCCTCTTATTTAGGTTCGCATTTTACAAATTTGAAAGTTAAACATATTTGGGCAAGAGCATTTAAACGTTTGTAGGTCAAGACAGAAAGTACAGTTGTATAGTAGGAAACCACTGAAGGTACTTCGAAACCGGAGTTTTTCTCGGTAGAACTTGACTAAACTTAAACTTCAACGGATCCAACTGAAACAATAGCAGTCATGGAGAAATATTTCGTGCACAGGAAAGACAAGAACTATGGCAACCAAAAATATCTTAAAAGACAAAGACATCCAATTGGAAATCCGTGAAAATGAAAACACACTGTTGGTTTCTGCAATAGAAGACTAAACGGGCTCTTTCATGGCTTTGCGCATGTTCAAAGGTTTATTGACGAAAAAGAACTAGTTTTCAAGGTAAATATCCATAAACAAGCACTGTTCAGATACCAATTTAAATTTTTTGAAGGCAAATGGTACGGATAGTCTATTTTATAGATATCTGTGCTGTTAGGCATCATCTTGAGTTATGTTCCGGACCGGAACACAAAATTAAATTCATGGAAGCTTGGCAGAAGTGATTGATCAAAGAACTTTTTGGTGGATAAAGGTGTTTTACATTAAATTTCTTTGGATAAATACCATAAAAACCAACTTTTGAAAAAAATAGAATACAGTGATCCAGCCGTGCAAAAACCCTTTTAACAGCAAGTCTTAAAAAACGAGTACAGTAATGACAAAGGGCTAACGCTCCAAAAACATAGGAACCCAATGAGAGGCTCGTGGAAAGCCTTTGTTGTTTATCACAGAAACAGGGATGTAAAATACTTGGCAAATTAAAGGCAGCTTTAGTTGTCAAAAGTTTGCTCCATTCAATCGAGTAGTATGCTTTTTTCGAAATATACAAAATGGATGTATTCGTATTCCGGAAAACGCTAATTCGAGCGTACCTTCAGTGTGTAGCAAGTGTATCACGTTTTTTTTGAAATTTAAAATGTCGTTACATTGCTCGTCTCAGGTGCCCGTCTAATCGAGACAAGTAGATGGGGACCAACTCCTGCTATCTGTTGTTCGTCTCAGAGGGGCGTCCATCTATTCGAGAGATAAATAGCTAGGCCGGGCCAACTCCTGGTGTCTAACCGAGTGTCGAGTAGATAGGGACCAATTCCTGCTGTCTGTTTTTCGTTTCAGCGGGGTGTCTGATCGAGCGTCGATTAAACAGGGACCAATACCTGCTGTCCGTTTAGTGGGGTGTCCAACCGAGAGTCGGGTAGATAGGGGTCAACTACTGCTGTCCGTTTAGTGGTCTAATCAAGAGTCTAGTAAATAGGATCCAACTTGGTGGGTGTCCAATCCAGAAACAAGTAGACAGGGAAGAACTCCTTCAGTCTGTTTTAGCAGATGTCCTTGAAACGAAACAAGTTACAGGGGTACTGTGTCCGCGACGGAGGAGGAGGACCACGATCAAAATTCGATTAGCATCTAACATGCAAAATTCCTTGACATCTGGTACCTGGAATCCTCAGTGATTTGGAAACCGTTCGAAGCAGAGATTTTTTGTTCATAAATACGGTTGCAAAATGCAGAATCACAGAGATTGAATTTATTTCTGGAACCCTAAAGCAGCTACCCAAAATTGCGAGTCAATCACAATTTGCTAACACAAAACGTTCCGAGACTCACGATGTTCCAATTTGTTACAGCAAGCAACGAGGACGACACGCAAGGGGGAACGATCACTCCTTTCGCTTGTTTCATTCATTTATTCAGTTATTCAGTTTAGCGTTGTGTGGTGGTGCATGTGTGAAGCCTTAGTCTTGCGCCCGAACAAATTAGGCAGTTTTAAGACCACATTCGCCGACCTAAGCTTTTTACGTTCTATTTGATAAAACGATTACGAGAAGTGTATTGTTATGTGCTGCTGTGATTTGTACCATTCTCGTTGATAGATGGGTAGATAAGTAGGTTGGTAGGTAGGTAGGTAGGTAGGTAGGTAGGTAGGTAGGTAGGTAGGTAGGTAGGTAGGTAGATAGATAGGAAGGAAGGAAGGAAGGAAGGAAACGTTTAACCTGTGTATGCATTCCGCCTTCTATCCTTGTAATTTTTTCACTCCTTGCAGAACGTTAATGAACCTTACACTTACTGTTTACTCCTTCATTCACTTGTATATCAACTCAGCAGTCTGTATATTATTACAACTGTTTCGAAAACGGTTTTAAAATATAACCGAAATATTAACAATTTAAACTGTTTAACATCTTGTTTTTATCTTGCATATGCTTATACGTTTTTTTAAAACAACCATTCTTAGCTGCACGCTCACATTTGAACGAGTTGTTAAGCTCCTCAGTGACACGTTGGTAAATAACATTTAGTAAAAAAATAGTAATCCTCCTCGTTGTTTAAACGGCTCTTGGCTCAAAAAATGTGTAGCCCTATGCTTTACCACCTTTTCAAATAAGACATCACTTTGTGTTCGTTCCATAGTGTCCAAAAAGGACACAAGTCCTCTTTATTATCACTGTTGATCGCTGCACTGCTACACAGTAGCAAATTCTCTTTCTTTCGAATATTGGGATGGTATTCTACAATCATAAATACAACAATCTTCTCCGATAAGCATGCAAGCGAACCGTAACCAGAAGATTTTCTTTTTTTCTTTTAAAAAGGCCTCCTTCAACCGTCTGCTAAAGTTGTCCGAGATCGTCTGGGTGGAAATGTCGAGAAACTCGACATCGCAAGCAATCGTTGTTAAGATATTTGGAAAGAGCATCTTCATTATTTTATTCTTAGTGTTTTTGAAGAAGACAGTTGATTTTCAGACGGAGCCACACGCCGACTATCCCCCGCCTTCAGTGCTAACTACGTCTCCAAGATTGGACCAATCTTGAAACCTACAACAAAAATCTTTTGAGTACGGTTCTTATGGCACTTGACTGTGTGAAAGTGTTTTACAATGAAATATTGGAACTGTAATGTAAACTAAGTGTAACTCTACAACTGCAAGGTTTTCAGTCAATAAAGTACCTTATCTGACTATACAGCTCTACTAAAGATCTAATGAGAATACAGAGAATTTTAAACTCAGTTGACAAAAACTTAGAGGCATATTCACTTTGTTTCTCTTTAAAAGGCAAAAGTGCTTGTTCTTAATTTTTTCAAGACTGTTGATCAAAAATTGCAATACAGTTCAAAATTTCGATGTGCGAAAAAAATTGCGGGATAACATAAACTGAAACTACGGTTACACCAAATAGAACAAACTGAAGTGACCGACGGTAATTGCTTTGATAATGAAGAATATTCTTTCTTGGAATACGTTAAGGAAAACATAAAGACCGTCAATTCTAAACCTTTCTTACCAGTTGAAACATTTCGTTGATTACGATGACCCAACAATTTGTGAAACCCAAAAAATCTGGCTTCGTTATTTTTTTAAGGGACGATTCGGGGTTCTTTTGGCCAGTCGTTTGATTTCATCTATGCCGGAGGTAGAAGAAGAGACCATTTTTCCCGTTTTCTTAACAAGCTCAAAAAGGACAAAAGACTTCGGAATTTCACATCCACAAAATTTGAAAATCAAATACTGTCAAGTACTGTACCAAACTATGAAAAGCAAGTCAATGTTTAGTGGGAAAACGCGTCAATATCTTAATAATTAGCTTCACTCGAAACATTTTCTAAAAAATCGTCAATTATTGTGTTGATAATGCAATAACAACTTAGTTACGGTAAAACACTGCATTAGATCACCTGTTTTCTAGTTTCCCTAAATTTTAAGATCTATAAATTCATACAATTTAGGTGCTACCGCTGGGGTTTGATAACAAAGCACGTATAATTATTTCGTAAACATAACTAGTGCCTCTTTCATTTTTTCTGTTGTGAAAAAACACAACCAAGAGACAACCAAAATTTCCTTGTTCAGTTTAGTTCAGAGAATTTAAACAATGGAGACCACGAAGTATAATTGTTGAAACTTCATGGGATCAACCAGTTACATAATTATAGGCCCTTAAATGGATTTGCAAAGTCTGTCACAACAAAAAACCCTAATTTTCAGGCAGAAAAACAACTTAAACACGAACGACTAGTATGGAATAAAAACACCAAGAATAATGGAACAAGATGCAACAAAAACACTTTGGGAAACACGTACGAAGCTGTTTTAACTATACCTAACTACGTCTCATCGGCCACACAGCAAATGGTGGTAAAACGAGAATGTTTATAACTGAAAACGACAGACAACTCCTGCCGTTAATGATGCATGAACGAGTTTAGACAACCAAAACTGTCAGTTCTAGCTAGGTTTCTCTTATTTTTTTCCTTTTCTTTCTCTGGATACAACAGAAACAAATGGGGAAAAGACTAACTTTGAAACTCTTATATGCCAACTACACTCCCAGTCGTATATCTGAATATCAGCAAGATTCTAGCAACCAAACCAAAACAAACCAAACCAACCCAAATCCCAATTAATTACTTATTACAATTTCCTATTCCCACTCCCACTGCTTGTTGTTACCAATACGTTTCTACATTTCGTATATACATAATTCTCCTATACACAGTACGGAGAAACGCTATAGGTCGTAGTGCCCGCCTACCACCATATATAGCAAGGCCTCTGCATAGATACTTCTGTTTGGTCGAATGTTACCATGAGATCAATTTTAGTAATCAGAGCTCACGTTCTGTAACGCCCACTGCTGGAACCAAGGGCCTCTGGAGTCCGATACTATATGAAGATGCAGAATTCTTGCATTAGAGCATCAAACACATCATGTACCTTTCACCTGTGCTATTCTCAAAATATTCACAAAATACCAATATCGAGTTGTCCAGGAGAGATTACATTTGTTTGGTCTTGCAACTGCTAATTACTGTAGAAGCATAAACGTGAATTGGATTACAACCCTTTCATTCCATCCAGAGGCATCAAAGAACATGGGCTCTGGGTATTGACTGCAAAACAGTCCCTTTCTTCGCCCGGAGATCGAAAATCCAAGCGCGGTCGCCGAATTGGAGACTAGGAATGGGAAATGGGCGCGCGGACGGGAGCAAAAAGGCCCCCTCCTCCCCATTCCTTCTTGCTCCAGCCAGTCCGCGTGCCATTTCCCACTCCCTGTCTCGCATTCGGCGACCGCGCTTGGATTTTCGATCTCCGAGCGAAGGAAGGGACTGTCAGTTTGCAGTCTACTCTGGGTACGACGCATGGGACCATTCAACATTTAACAGCTAACTCGTGCACAACTCTGTATTTTTGGCCGGAATGACTCATAGTCGAATTCTTCTTGTGATGTCTCGTCACCATTCTCTGCATCAAACGAAGATCTTCTGCTGTTTCTAGATAATGACTTTTGCAGTATTCCATTCCTGGCCGAAGAGAAATCTTGTTTTTCATCTTCCGAGTCAGAGTTGATTTTTTCTTCTTCAACACGTTTCTCGTTCTCTTTCTTCTCTTTTTCTTCTTCGTTTTTCCCCTTCACTTCCGAGATATTGTGCTGTTTTTCTTCAACTTCATCAACTACATTAACCTCAACGTCTTTTTCATCTTCATCATCATCCGAACCATCAATGTCAACATCTTCATCTTCTTGAGTCGACTCAGTTGAATCGGAATGAAAGCTCACATTTGAGGAATCTTCCAGAGAATTTGGTGCTTCGCTCTTAACCGGGCTAAAGGTTGTTTGTGTCGCAACTGATACCGGCAAGACCTGTCCAACTTTTTCTACTGAAGCTAAAGTAGAGATGGGTGAAGGCACGGGTTTTCCAGATACTCCCTTTTTCGATAGATCCTCAGATTCACGAGATTTGTCATCTTCCTCTGGCTGTAGGTCCTTCTTTAAAGCCCGAAGTTTCTCCTTTAGAAGTGTGTTGCCAATCTTGAGCGAGTCCCTCTCTACTTCAAACTGCCGCTCATGCTTTTTCAAAGTCTACAGAAAAAATAGTTGCTTTTAGTAAAAAGTGCATGTATTGTAGGCTGCAATTTTTCCGTGATAATAAAGGTGCATTTACACAAAGCGGATCCATGATAAAATTTAAAAGAGCACTTAATACACATTTATGCTTTTACAATTTGATGATTCTACAAATAAACATTTGCTTCAATAGTGCGAGTATACCGCAGTTATTAAAGATTAATTAATGCTTTTATGACTAGGAGGTTCTTGGAGAAACTGCAGAACAATTTTCTTAACATTTGCCTTACATTTTATATAATATATAAATTATTATAACTTTTTTTTAAGTTTCAGCGAGTCATGATTTACTTTCACGATTTCCGAAAATAACGACTCCTTGAAAGTACCGATATTACACGGTATGATTTTTAATGCAACATTATTGTGCGAAAAATCGACATAATGAAACAGGGTACGGCGAACGAGTTATTTTTTGCCGAGCATTATATTGTGCGAGTTAAGAACATTGTTAAAGAAACCTGCAGCATGTTGCCATCACAAGATAGCGCTAAAAAATCAGAGCCATGGGCAATGTTACGGGATCTCAATTTTTAGTGCAAAAATTGTTTTACCTTGTAACACCAGGTTAAGGATTACTAAATTAGAAAATATGAGGGTCGCCACTCTTGGAACGCTAGGGCATCAACTAAGATATTAAGCGATTTTTGCCTTCCATAAATGGGGTAAGCAATGGAAGTTTCTAGCTTTGTGCAGCTGCTGAAGCAATGCTCCAGCATTGTAATTTAGGGGATACAAACCAGTGTTTTTCTTAAGGCTTGGGAAATGGGGTACACTGAGTGGGAAGGAAGGTACACCTGGGTTTAAGGTCATCGAGCGCTGAAGGCGTGAGCATCTAGAGGGGTCCGGGGGAATGCTCCCCTAGAACATTTTATCAAATGCAGAGTCCTGGAAATGCAATTTAGTGCATTTTGGGGATCAATTTCTTAAGACTTGTGGCCCTGAAATACCAGGTTTTTCTGTGAAAAATGTATTATCAACTTTCTGTAAGAGCTTCAAGGTACAACTTTGTATGCTGTTTACAATAATTTAAAGTATCATTTTTAGTTAGTTAATCACAGGTTAGAGTTGTGATCAAGTTAAATGTTGTCTTTGGTGACTTTTCAAAAATTGCCTGACGTCAATTGCTGGGGAAAGGTGGTACAGCCACCGGAGAAAGTTGGTACAATTTACCGGTGTACCGGCCTTAAGAAAACCACTGTCTCACAGATTGATTGCTTGTCACTGACAAATCATGATAATTATTTTGCTTAATTTTGTCCAGCAAATGTTATTAATTAGTATTACATTTACCATAACTGAGCCTGCATTAATTACTTTTCTTGTTTCTGTTAATTTCCAGGGCTATGAGCATTTTGAGGAAGCTGTAGAAAATGAAGAGCTTGAAAAATTTCTGAAAATTAATTGATGCAGAAAACTGATTGAGGATTATTAGCACCATAAATTATATTCATTTGATGAATGTTCAGCCTGCACATAGATGATCTCCAGCATGGATCTTATCACATTGAAGTATATTTATTGAGTTAGCTGACTTACATATTTATTGAATAAAACTGAACAATGCAATTTATCTATATATGCATCTCTTCAGCTTATCATGATTACCTACATTTTCCAGAATTTGTTTTCTTTTATTTCATCATATGACTAGATAAACACAATGACTTAAAAAGATCTTTATTCTCAGAGTACTAGGAGAATTATTTTGATGTTGACCAACATATATATATAATTATGTATATATTAGGCCAGTAAAAGATTACTATATGGTTTCAGTCACATGATCATGACAAGAATAAAATTATGAAGGGTTAGGAAGTCAGATTCAAATATTTTCTTTCAATTTTATTAGATGTGAAAACAAAGATGTGCACATATTGAAAATTATATGCTATCACAACAGCAATAAAATTATTGTAACTTGTTGATTTAATGTACTGTCAGATGGATTTTCTTTTCTCAACAAAATGTGAAAGAAACATACAATATCACCAAAATCACATGACTGTAAATGTCTGCAGATCTACACCTTTGTTTTTAGAGAGAGGATTCAACAAGTGACTTTAATGGGGAGGGGGAGGTTCAAACTTAAGTTATAATTCTCTTATACTTTGTGAAGCCAAAATCATGTTCGCACCTTCCAGCATCTCTTTTGGGATTCCAACAGAGAGGCACAGAATAGAGTTTGAATTCACAAGCATCCCATACAGACTATACAAAATTATTATAATTAAAATTGTGGGCATCAAATCTTTTTCTTTCCTTCACTGGGTATGTATAAATTACTAAACTAGAGAAAGTTTGGTTAGCACTGAAACAGATGATAAAAATGGCTTTTGATTCTGGTACTCCAGATTGGGTATTATTTTTAAGGTTGAGGTATTTTCAGGGTGTTTTTCCAAATATCTAGGTAACCCCCCTCCCTGCCATCCCAAGTCGTAAATATACAACAATTAAACAAAATGAACAACCATTTTTAATTAGTCATAAATCTAAATATTGAACTTAATACTTTTGAAGTAAATGTTGGAATGACATGAAATGATCTTTGAAACATGACATGCATACAGTGTATGTACACCACGGAAAGAACTCATAACATCCAGTAGATTTGTACAACAATCCTAACAAACCCACTCTGCTCAGTTTTAATTTTAAGTAAAGTTAGTACTAACAGTGGAATCCCGATATAATGAAGTGCCAACTTGAGAGATATTACTTCGTTATATCAGGGTTTCGTTATAAACAGAAGTAAAAGGACAGTGAAAAGGCCAATCCTGTAGGTCAGTTGCATCTGATTTATTGTGTGGTATACACAAAACCAGAACCTAGCTTGAAACTACTGCTCAACAGCTCACAGTAAAATCAAGACTGAAACAACACAATTCTTAAATGGTATTCATTTAGCCTGATAATTCAGCCACCGCAAGTCGAGAAAACTCCATTATAAATATCAGTGTAAAAATCTGTCCTTGGGACCCCAAATTTGGTTCGTTAAAATGGGGTTTTTGTTATACTGGGGTTCGTTATATCCAGGTAATGTGTCATACAAATTACTGTAATGTTGCCAGGCCCAAAAAGATTACCTCGTTATTATGGGGACTTCATTATATTGGGGTACATTATATCAGGGTTCCACTGTAATAAACTTTCCTTTATGCTCAATAATTAGCAAGAGAACATGCATTGTGAACTAATTATATTGATTATTATTCCAGTCTAGATAGTATATTCACGACAGTGGAGATGCAGTCCTTGACAATAAGATTGGTGTCTGTCTGCCAGCTGGTGAATTAATTCAATTTCAAGAACTCCATCAACTTTTCATTTTCAACTGCATCATTAAAGGCTTGAAAGTCCTGTAAAATCAAATCAGATTAATTTTTGAAAATTAGAATTTAATTTTTGTAGTTCTAAATAATTATCTTAACTCTTTCAGTATCCATCAAGTTTATCAACACCTTTCTTCTCACATTATCAATACGATGATATATATAATGTTTAATAAATTGGATGGTTGTAAGAAATTATATAAAGGAATTGAATATCCACTCCAAACTGAATACCAAGATGAAGTGCAAAATTCTCTCAACCTGTGAACCTTACAGACCTCTTTTAATTGCTTTGAAATTTGGTCTGAAATATGTGATATCAATTTCTTTACTTTGGTCTGAAATAGGGTGTAGAAAACTGCATTTTTGGGGGGTCTGAAATAGGGCCAGGTTGTGAAGGCTTTGGTCATACACCCCCACCCAATATATTGGTGATTAGTTCCCCCTGGGCAGCCAGCAAAACTGAATTGACATTCAGTATGCTCAGAGAGTACCTGTCTGGAATTGTTTCAAACAGGAACACAGTTTTCCTTAGTACTTAAAAACTCACAATTTTAGATTTTCAAACTGTTAAATGTGGTGTCAAGCAATCTTAAATGCATTTAAATTACTTTGGAATAATGAGTTCATATTGCACCAGGAGGGGGTGTTTTGCCCCAGGGGGTGGTTTTTGGGCGGAACTATAAAGGTTGACAGAACTCAACGGCTGCCTGGAAAATTGACTCTTGTCTAACAAATTAATTTCTTTCAAACTGTTTTAAGAGTTTTACCATAGGACCACTTACAGTATAAAATATTAATATAAGTACACTGAAAACTAGAATTTGGGATTATATAAGTACTATGAACTATATAATTATGTTAATTTAAGTGATTAAGACCCACAGATTTATGCAAAATTGCAAGTAGAGAAATCATTTGAACAAAAATGCTTGTGCAAGGGTGGAGTTATGCAAGTAATTTTTAGAAGTTAAGTAAAAATCAATCCCCCACTACTACCCTCAGAGGCAAGCCATTGCTCAAACAACAGTCAGCTCATGCAAAATGCTTACCCCACAATGTGTGTCACCTTTGAAAAGCTGCGGAGGCAGGGCTTTGTCATCGCCAATTATTTCTCTCATTTTATCCTTGGCCTCAGAGTCAGCTGCAACATCAACTTCTTCATATTTGATCTTTTTACCATCCAAGATCATTTTTATGTGCTGCTGAGCTTTCTTTATCTGTGTATCAATAGTCAAGACTACTTTTTAGCTTTGTAGTGGTCCTATCATTTAGTGTAGCCCACCGCAAACAGACTGGCT
>JAOEHT020241041.1:0-10767 GCA_025448195.2 Parazoanthus atlanticus
TCTGTGCAGTAGTTTAAACTGGAAAGTCCTTAGTTTTGTGCTTTTGGTGCAGTTAAAGGTCTTAGTGTAAATAATATTCCAATTTAATTCTTCTGTACTTAAAATGTCGCAGTCTTTTTCCCATTTATCTTGACTTCTTTTTGGTAATACACTTATTTTTTTGATGAAATTGCTGTAAAAATGTCTGCTGGTTTTCAAATGTGTCAACAGATTCTTACTTGAATTTTTGTTTTCCTTTTTTTCATCTTCTTGACCTAATTTTATTGTTTTGCGGAGGTTTTTGAGGCTGGAGATGATTCCGTAGTACTGGAGATAAGAATTTTGCAAATTGTATTTGTTTTTAAAATTTTCATAACTCAAAAATCTAGATTTGCCGTCCCCTTCCAAAAGTTGATTAACTTTATGAATCCCTTTCATATTCCAGTGGTTGTAAAAAACCGGTTTATTTCCAATGCGTATCAAGGAATTGTTCCATAACGTTTGGTCGGAGAATTCTTCTAATGAGTTTAAATTGTCTTGATAGTTTATATCTTCATTGTGACTTTCTTGATTGTGAAATACTTCCATTGGTTGTGTATTTGTCTTTCTTTGGTGGATAACTTTGTGGTAAGTTTTCCATGTCTGAGGCCAGTATTATGTGGTACAGTAGATATTCATATATATGTAACAAAGTATGTTTTAACATTGTATTAAGACAGTTCAGCAATACTCATTATTTGTCCTTCGTTATTGAGATGTTGTTATATACATCTTATGTCTACAATAAGCCACAATTTTTCAAAAATACATGTATAATTTCTTGTGGATTATAGTTTCCCTGTCAAGCATTTAGTACATCTTTATAAATCAGACATGTGGTAAATCGGGTAGTGTTTTGATGCTGAAGTTGCATTCCAAGGGAGAGCTACCAGTCAATGATAACCAGTCCAGTATTTTCCATGCCGAGTTACCATTGTCTAAAGAAGTCTTGCCCTTGCAACTTTAAGATGTGTTTGTATTACCGGTATATCAAAGTGGATTTTTGTGATTCCATATGAAGCCTTAAATTATTTGGTTGAGTTTTTCAAGTGTAGAACAAATACTAATTTTGAAATAGCCTGGGACTTTTATTTTAGCAATATTACTCTTACCAAACAGGGATAAATCTCTCGTTGACCAAATGTTGAGACGTTTTTCTAGTGACCCCGCTTTTTTTCTACATTTTTGCAATCTTATTTTAATGAATCATAAGTAAAATGATTTCCCTATCATGCAAACATAATTTTGTGGCCATCGTGTACTACAAAAGTTAAAATAAAAAGGAGCCCGGTTACAACTTTTTTCCTTTGCCAAGCCACATTCCTTCGAATTTTGGTCTGTTGATTTCTAATCCACAGCATTGTTTGAAAAAAAATCATTGTTCAATCAAAGCCAGATCAGTTATTTGTAAAATACGTTAAGTCTTCAGCACATTTGGATAATTTGAATTCCTTTAATGTTTTTTTCGTTTCGGATAGCATGCACAGACCATAATCCACTGCAAGCACAAACAGGACACCGGAGAGAGGGCAACCCTGCAGTATGGAACCCCCTTTCTACATGTAGTTTAAAAATGACGAGGCAGAACATTATTGATTATACAACTTGAAATGTACATGTAGTTCAAGGAAGGTTGCTTTGTAAAAAACACAAAACGTAAAATATGAATCTTATTCTAGAAACCATGTTAGAACAATGACGTGCTGTTTAGCAGCTTTTGTTCATACTGAAAATCATTGCGTCCCGTGTTTAATGTTTTATGTTTTTAAAAGCAACCTTTCTTGAATTAGGTGTATATCTCAATGAAAGATCATTATCCAATTAGTTTAAATAACAAAGGAAGGGACAAAGATATACCAAGTGTGCAACATGATGCGACAAACTCGCGCCAGTGTTCCTTTGTCAATTGAATTTCTCATACTCGTACTCATTCTTATCTCTGGCACAAGTTTGAACCTGAGGCAGGGATGATTCCAGTGTTTGTGATATCATTTCAGCTTGCTTTCTAAAGCAACGTCAATGGCAGAAAGTGATTGACTACAGTACAAAGGTGAGTGAACCATTCTATCATGACATACATGTACGTACCACTAGATAATGATAAGAGTTCCTTCCTAAAAGCAAGGAAACGAAAGGAACGCGAGGAAAACTCTTCCTAAGGTTAGCTGCTCACTCTTTTTTGCTCACATTTTGTAAGAAATACAGATAAATCAGTAGAGAGAGCTTTCAAACTCTACGGGCTTTATTGGACATCGTAACAGTGAACTAACCTCTTCATAGTTGACTGCATTCTTTCTCTATTAAATTGATATTGTAAATCAAATCGAAAATGGCAACAGTCACTTTCAGTTGTTTACATATTTTTTCTTTTATATTTCTGTAATTACAAGTAATTAGCGGGGAGGGGAATAAGTTTCTATAAATATGGAGATGAAAGGTAAGGAAAAGCCTAGAGTCCAATGGAACCGTGAGGTTTTCGTGTTAGACTCTGGACAGAGACTGTATATAGTTTATGCATAGTTCTCACAAATACAAAACTTTTGAAAATAGATAGTAGAAAAAAAACCCTGCAAAAACGGGTTTTTTTTATCCAGGGATAATAATATACTTTATCAAATAGCAGTACTGTACCACACATAAAAGGAAAAAAGGACTGAAAAAAAAAGAAAGAAAGAAAGAGTAGAAGAAGTTTGCATTTCAGCCGCTTAGTAGATGATGCTGTTTAACTTTCTTACTAAGTATTTTGATATTTAAATCTTTAAGCTCGAAGGGCAATTTACGCCACCTATAAGTTGCTATTACAGAAACTGTCTGTTTACCAACATTTGTTCTGACAATCATCTTCACAGCATTAAATAAGCGTATAGAAAGTATTTGTCTGAGGAACGTTTGGCCACATTTATACAAGCGCTTATTACAAGCGGCTTGGACTATTGCATATGGTCTTCCGAAGGCACAGATGGCTACAAGGAGTACAGAACGCAGCAGCAAGACTTGTCTTGAGCCAGGGGAAATACTCGCATACAACGCCTGCCCTCTGTGAACTCCATGGGCTGCCAGTGAACTCCAGAACTTGTTCTAAGATTCTGGTTTAAACTTTCAAAGCCATCTATGGTCTAGCTCCTCTTTATATATCAGTGATTTGATACAAATCGATCCGAAGTCAACTTATAGCCTCCGCTCTAATAGCGGCCTCATAGAGGGAAAATGCATACCACCCTTGAGGCAAGATCTTTTATTGCAGCTGCCCCAAAACTATGAAACGATTTACCAGTGGACATACAGAGCGTTTCTACACTTGACATATTTAAATTGAAATTGAAAACACATCTTTTCAGAAAGTCTTTTAATCTATGGCTTATGTTTTATTTATATTAGTGTTAGGCCATCTTATAGAAAAGTTTTTAAATCTAGGGCTTAGGTTTTATCTACATCAGTGTTTGGTCAGATATATATTTTTTTAAGTAAGGGAATGGGGTATTTTACTTATGTTATGGTTACTTCTATTATCTCATGCAATATTGTTAAGCGCTATTGGTCATAACATGCTATGCCAATTATTATTATTAATTTTGTTATTATTATTATTATTACTGTCAAGTGTTACCCTCATGAAATAAAGTATTTGATTGATTGATTGATTGATTATTAAATCAGTATAAAATATGCTGTAAAACGAGCACAATACAAAGTAGAGCTATTGGCATGATGCTCCGTTGATTATTCTCCGCTCTGGTGTTTCTGCCTTTACCTTTGAACTTTCTTGGTACTGGAAACTGCAAAACGATTACGTATATCAGCTTTCCTGTCTGCACTTTTCTAAACGCACTGTTTCATTTCTACGTAGTTTGAAGTTTTATACGCATTTAGCGATTTTAGGAGCATGTCCCCCAGCCCAGAAGGATTGCGCCTTCCACTCTGAAGAAAAATGACAAAAGCTTTGTGAGAGCGTGAAAAGAATATTCTTGACGATAGCAATTTATAACTAAGGTTAAATCTGTATTTATGGTTTTAATTCATAACAAGTACACACTTTATGAAGGATCTTTATAACATTGTGCATGTCTTTGGAGTTATATTTACAATATTTCACAATTTGTAAATGAAGTATACACTTTATGAAGGATCTTTATAACAATGTGCATGCATTTGGAGTTATATTTACAATATTGCACAATTAGATTTGTAAATGAAGTACTTGCATACAAATCTGGATCACGTTGGGTCATACACACGATGATCTCGTCAATACAAGTTGTAACTTAAAAGTCATTCGCATCCAATAGTTTTGATCCTGGATTCACTGGTCTTTAGATTTGCTCCAATAATTCCCCAAGTACAAACCCTTTCGTTATTTACTGACATTTGATGTACAGTAACTACTAACTACTAAGGTGCTCCAAAAATGAGCAAGTGTGAATTTGGCAACAACATGCTTAATCATTTTTTCAGGCGTTGCAAGTGCAGCCTGGAAATGCTAAGGCGCTATTCAGAAGGGGGCAGGCTCGCATCAGGATGAGCGATTATGATGAAGCAGAGAAAGATCTGAAAGAAGCACAGAAGATTGAACCAAATGGTAAGTATTTCGATATATTTTCTTTTTTGCAGTCAGTACGAGGGAAGAGGAGGATAATGAAAGGACTGACTTTAGAACTACCAATTTCTAGTGTAGTACTTTTCTCATTCATCACCTTAACATGAAAAGATTGATTCATCCTACATTGTGTATTAATATATATATTAATCATGAATTTGTGTGTTTGTAGTGATAATTGCGTTGTTGCAAATTAGGAAAAGCTACTCGTTTACATTGCGGATGATATGTTTTAATTGGAAAATTAAAAACTCAGATTAGTTAGCTCCAATCATCTTCGGACACGAAATTGAGTTGACAACGCCGTGTACCTCGGGTTCGAAGTAACTTTTGAGCTGTTTAAAATTATGGTAAAATCCGATAACGAATATCTATAAACCCCTAAACGTTAGTCATCTTCAAGTTGTAAGTTTTGACCTATTTTCAACTTTTCTGTTGAAGCTCAACTCCCAGTTTTCTGAGTCTGTTTACTTATTGAACACATTCTGCTCTGTGTCATGTATTCTAGTTCGCCACAACGCCTGTCTCTACATGTAACAGTAATGCTCGTCTTCTCGTGGAGTTAATGTAAATTGCTCTGTTAATGTTGCCACTATATATGGAAAGGGGGGAAAGTCAATTTTCCCACTTTTAGATAGCACGTTCCCTAAATTACCTTATTCAGTGTAACTCTTACTTGTCCCCTTTTAGCTCTACAACAAGCTGCTTCTGTCGAGAAACTGTTGGTTAAGATTGAAGAAGTTAAAGAGTGCGAAAAAAGTACTTACGATGAGGTGTTTCATCTCAAGCCCTCTGAATAACCGGGGGGCCAGTGGCCCATGTACATCTACCTTTTTTACATTTGATCGTTGCCGGTGGTAGTTTTTTAAAAAATGGATCCAAGATGTCAGAGTTTGAAGGCAAGTTTGTGCTCCTCTTCAATACAATTCATTTCCACAGGAGGACAAACCATTATCGAGTCGAAAACAGTTCGATCGTTTTCTCACAGTGTGACTCAGCTGTATAGAACAGTTGTTCCGCACCAAGTCTACAAGTGACACGGTCATATTTAGTGGCTTGAACTTTTCCCAGCCAGTAACTAGCGCTAAGTCTATTATTATTTGATTTAATTTTTAGATATATAAAAGGAAATTGTTAGACTGTATATGTAGGTGTTATGCAAAAAGATACTAGATTTTTTTGCGAGTACTCTCATAACCTAGAAAGATAAAATAGTTTGTGCACAAGTATAGTTTCTAAGAAAACATAATAACCGTTGCTTGTTTTGTGTTCTTTGTTTTCGTTTTAAACTCCTTGCATATCGCGATGGCACATTTGCATTTCAGTACAAGAGAGTACAAGTAATATTAGTATCACAAAACTGAGCAAACATACGTAGATCTTTTGAATCTTAAAGTATGGTGCAAAAACAGTTTTTTTTAAATGGTCAGATCCTTTCAAGCTAGAACCAGAGACTTAGTACCCTATTGCACGGTACATTCCCACTATATATATCTTGAAATGACGTGAAGAATTTGCGCATCTTCAGTCAATGCGTCCTCAATCTGACTTGTAATTAACGTTATCAGACGTTCTTCTTTCTTGTGCAATTCAATCTGATTCGCGTTTTGCATTGCAATGTTTTCCTGGTACGCCTCAGTCGGACTCGGACAGCTGCTGTTTTGGTTCGAATTGTTATCAGCGATGTATTTGTGAAGTGGTTCTTCGAACCTAACATGTTTCTCACTAGAATATGTGGAGATTGTACCAATTGACGAGATTCGATAGGATTCCAAAGAGGTTGTACTGAGAGGGCTGCGTCTGTTGATGTTTGAGGGAGCTTTAATCCACCGTGGGTCAAAACTCGAGCATCTTTCTTCGTCGCCGTAGTATGTAGAAGCATTCCAGGGATTTGGGTACAGCGTGATGTCTTCCTCTACATCGAGACATCTTATACTTGGTAAGCTGGGGATTGGTATCTCTAGCGAGGACCTACGTCTTCCTTCAGAAGCTAAGTTGTTTGTTAGCTCGTAAGAACAAGGATATTTGTTTGAAGAGGAAGCCGGATGACCTTCCTTTCCCACAAAGCTGGTACTTGTCGCTTTGTGTAAATTATTTTCTGCCGATTTCTCTACTTTTGTTGTTAAATGCTGGCTCGTATCTTCCTGCTCATTGGTAGGACTTTTGATCTGGGGTAACAGTTGTGACAACTTCGCCATCATAAAACCCGCCATCTTGAATTCCTCTGCCGTTTGATCGGTATCAGAGGCGTCTACATACGAGTCGTTCACAATAACAATAAACACGTTCATGAGAAAGATATTCAGGCTGAACAAAAATGCGAAGGCGAAAATTCGACTTATTGCGGAGTTAATGTTTTCCATCTCGTAGATTGGAAGAGCGGTTCCCAGGACTAGTTGTAGTTGATACCAAATAGCACTACCCATAGAGGAATATTCCTCGATGTTTGTTCCAAAAACAATAACTCCAACTTCAGCAAAGGCCAGAAATATTACAAAAAATATTAACGCGAATGACAATAACAGCGCAGCTGACTTTTTGATAGTTTTGCAAAAAATTACTACGTGATAATTGAAGCGAATCATTTTTAAAAGTTTCAGGGTAGCAAGAAAAGTTGCCAGTGACATGGCACCAATTTCCAGATCATCTGCTTCAAGCGCGCTGAAAAAACTAACTGTAGCGAATGGATTTTTTGCGATGTTTTTGACCCTGTTCAGAATAAGCTGTTCCTTCGCTATGTGAAATGCAACAGTCATGAGAGCACTGACAATTTGCATTAATTCAATACAGTTCCAGAACCTTGAAAAATATTGTGTCTTTTGTCGTATTAGTTTGATGAACTCCACCACAAAGTAATAAATTACCATAATCAACAGTAAGAGTTGGCACACAAGATAAATAGGAGAAGAATCCATCCCAACAAGGGAAAGGACGTGAATTTTCTTGAAAATGCTACGGCTTCCGGTGGGGTGGATTTCATAGAAGTACCTCACACAACCGAGAAGGCTTGTGCCTGGATTAAAAATGTTAAGTTCAGTAATGACTGCTCGCGTCCCAGGGTCAATCCACTGAGCTTGGAGTTCGGCTTTTACCTTAAAAGAGAACAGGACAATATTTTATATTATACTTCGTGATGAGATTTGTCTTGAGGCAAGCATTGTACTATGATGTTAAATTTGTTTTTACCACAACTCATTTCCAGGAAATCAACAACAGCTGTCAGTATTACCAGCTACATGGTAAGAGGTTCTTTTCAGCGGTGCTGCTATACTTTTTGGGATTGTTTTGCTTTTGATCAGGGAATGAATTACATGACAGGGAGTCGTTGAGGTGTTTGGTGCATCAGTCCAATGGTATCATCTTTGTTGGTGTTAGAACTACTTTTGTTAATCTTACTTTGTATGTTGATCTTATATCGCAAGAATACTATCAACCGTTATAAGCAGAGAACTGCCCAAGATCCCTTGAAAGTTAGCTAAGCATGGAATTTTTATTGTATAGTAGCTTTAATTTTACAGTTTTGGTGTTACGTCTGAGTTTCTTTGCAATCTTTCTTAATTTACGGAGATAAATATGATAAACTTAATCGTTTCTCAGTAAAGTAATATTTTTTCTCAATATTTGTATAATTTGGTAAATAAAAGTTCGATTCTATACTTTTAATCTGTGTGTACCTGTTGCTCTTTGGTACAAAAAGAGAAATGCATTACAAGCCTGACCTTCGAAGCAGTCTTCTGATCGTATCCAAGTTGGGCCACAAACCCTCCCCCTCCGTAAATATTCTGGCGTGTCCACGTGAGACTGCTATCAAGGGATTCTCTACTTTCGTAACGCCACGGTTTGGGACAGACGTTTAACAAGTAAGAAATGTTTTGCCACACCATTGGGTCATCCATAGGAATCCAGCCAGGTCTATTCCAACTTGTTTTGTCCTCTGTGTCAAATGTGTAGTGACCAAAACAAGAGTGTATAATCGAATACATCAGCTTCGGAACTGAACAAGAATCTGAAAACAACAGAGGAAAACATGGCACATGAACAATATACATATACAATGTATTTATATGTATAACATTGTTCATATAACTCAGGGCTTCTATTGATAGAAGGGAAGCATTCGCTACCCAGAGGTTTCTATATTATGTTCAAATAAAGGCGTCTATTCTATCCTAACAAGCCACAATACTATGCAGAGATGAGCGTAGATGTCTAAGTTAAAAGAAACTCAAAAACATGTTGAAGAATATGTTTGTTAATCAGTTCTCAAGACTAAGATACTTTAGGATTTGAAATTTTACAAACAATGTTGCAATTAAATTGAATAACAATATATAGTATTTGATATCGCTATTTTAGTTGCTTTAAAGGTAATAGTTGTTACTAGATACGGAAGAAATAGCTAGCAAATTTTCAAGTACGTGTTCCATTTACTAGAACTGATTAATTAGATTTTAAAATCAATTCTTAAAACCTAAACGTTGGGTTTGGACTAGAAACAATAAGCATTAGCAACATTTTTTGATGCCTGTCTATCTTATTAAGTTCTTCCGTTTGTCGGCTTGTAAAGGGTTAGCGTGGGGATGATGAAGTTGGTATCTCTTGAGCAGTTGGTTAGTTTTTCCTCACCTCAAAACAAGACAAAAACATAACACTTGAATGCACTTAATGAAGGACTGTGTATCTACATGTGGTAAAAAGAAAATTGAACAAATAGAAATAACATTCAGACTGAATTATCAGTGTAGTGTACTGAAAATACTTGTCACGTTTTTTAATAAGATTCCCAAAGAAAATCAGTTGATTTAAGATCATTTTATATTTAGCAGATTGTACAAAACCGTTCAAATTTGAGAATCGGTTAGGTATCTGGAACTCAGTTGCAAATTTTGGAAGAATCAAGCGATGCTGTGTAAGAAAGAACATTTTAAGTGCCATTTAGGAGTACTCAGCCAATACACTTTTTATAATACGATACATTTTTCAAATGTACTTCCCATCCTGAAATTAATTATTTAAAAAATGAAATAGATTTATACTTAGTTATACACTAGCCATATATTATATTTATTTTCTCAATTTTTCCTTTATGTTTAATCAATTATAATCCATTGGCCTGCCTAGACTAGTTATTACTACTTGCAGGCTAATGGAATATTACCAATCTCGTAATGAAATGAAATATCAATAAAAAAAATCACCAATATGCGTTCATGTAATTTAACCTAAAATACTTCAATGAAAAGACATAGACATTACTGTTGCGAATTCGCAGCTGTCTCAGTCGTGGCATCCCCACCAATATTGATTTCTTGTTGTCAATGTATTCTCCGGTTTCCTCTCTTCCGTTGTACCACTGTTTGCGATAAATAGCTACAATGAAGTCTTTCTCAACCCAGTTCCAGAATTTGTCGTTAGGACCAACCGCCTAGAATATACATTTTTAAATAGTCTAATTAGAGAAGTCGCGTTTTATTAGCTTTGCTTACGTAACTACAGGTGAAACTAGTAGAAAATACGGTGATCCTTCTTTCTTACCGTTACAATTTGCAAATATATTTTGGTTTAAAAGGGCTCATTGACAAAATGGAAGTAAGGAACTGAGTCTTTAGTGCTCCCGTATAAAGCAGCATATTCATGTACATTCTCATACCAAGATCCCACGCTCTGGCTGTACTAGCCTTGAAGGCTAGTACTAGCCTAGAGGCAGAAATGATAGGGTAGCAGCTGATACCATATTCTGCGGGTTATATGCATCCCCCCGTTTATAACCAATCAAACAGTTAACTTTTGCACACTGTAGCCCCTTTTCCAACGTTTTAAGTACGTATTTTTAACTTTGGCGCCAGACACGTGATTTTGCGTTGATTATTATCTGCGAGATCAGTATCCAGTATCGAATTTAATGAATTTAAGCCCGACGCTTATAACCTGCAGTTTATGGTAACAAACAGAAATTGAAAACACATCTTTAAATCTATGGCTTGGGTTGTATTTATATTAGTGTTATGGTCAGATATCAAATGGAAGATAATCAAACGAGCAAAACCGTATTCAAATACTAAAGCCCGGTTTCCATATAATCGCTCCCGTCGCTACTGTCGCTACAGTCGCGAACAGAATTATTCTGCGACTGGAGCGATTTAATGGAAACCGTG
>JAOEHT020241136.1:0-10767 GCA_025448195.2 Parazoanthus atlanticus
AAGAAGACAAAACATAACTCACATGTACAGGTACATGTACTACTACTACTTACTACTGCCACATACATGTACTACTACTACTACTACCACTATTACTACTACTACTACTACTACTACTACTATTACAACTACTACTACTACTACTACTACTACTACTACCACATACTACTACTATTACTACTACTAAACTACTACTACATGTACAGGTACTACTACAAACTACACACTAGGTACCCCAAGCTGGAGTTGTGAATTAGCGATGTGAAGTAGCAATAGATGTAAGACTTTATGGGAAACTTGCACATCCATTAAGAAATGGGGCATTAATTAATTACAATAAAAGCGTTGACTTCTAAATACTTCTGTCATGTGTTTTGTAGTGCGAACCCCTTGGATACTTTTCTATGCAATAGGATCAGCATATACACAGGGCCTCTGACAGGATGCGGTGGTGCGGAATCGCATCCTACATTAAAATCCGCATCCACCGCATCCTGAGATCATTTCCGCGTAATTTTGAAAAATTATCAAGAATTATGGATTAAGATACTAAATTCCTTCTTTGTGAAGATGGAGTTGCATAGTTTTCACAATTATTCCTCTCTGAAATAACGAAAACATCAAACAAAACCTGAGGAAAACACGCTTCGTTCATTCGTTTCCACTTTCACAATTTCGTTCCACCAGGCGTTCCTTGCTTCAATCGATTCTCGCCTGGGCTCCAGTGTATCTATAACGTCGATTTTAATTGGATGAAAACTTGTTTTCCTGAGCCAATTATTTTTATCGTTATACTAAACATCTGTCTGTGGCTTATTTTGAAATCTGTTAATCTATCGTTTCTGTTATATTCTGTTTACTATGGAAAAATTTGTTGTAAAAGAGACGAAAAAGGATCCCAATTGGCTGTTAACATAACTGCACACGATCGAGCAAGAAATTATGCACCAGGAGTGCTTCATAACAGTTGTCGCGCTTATTTTTGTCTTTATCTAACAGAAAGTGATCGTCTTACTAATTTTAGAGCACTAAAAGCTAGGAAAAAACCTAAGAAGAGAGAGGGCGCTGAGGAACTAATAAGAAGGGCGTTTGAAAAAAACAAAAGGGCGCTGGAAAAAACAAAATGCCACGGCGCCCTTTTGTTTCGCCCTGACGAGGTGAGAATGTGAGTGATCGTCATCTTATTTCGTCAAAAAACGTGCTGCCTCATAAACAAACAGCCTGTTGATAAGAATATCATTTACAGTGAGATAAAATTCCTTTAGGAAGAATTTTATAGTTACTTAAATTTCCACGTAATTTGCTATTTTTTCTGCATAATTGACTGATTCTTCCACATAATATGCCCTCAAATTTCTGCATAATTTGCAATTTTTTTCCGCATCCTGTCAGACAGGTCCTGTATAGCTTGCATATATGCACATACCAAATACGCATGCATTTTCAAACGAGTGACTCATGTGGTGAGATGCTTCAGTGGTATTAAAGTTGCACACAAGCAGTACTGTATATTAATGCCACAAGTTGCTCCCATTCTTACACACACTGTTACTTAAACAATGTGGCAATCAGCACCTTCCTGCATTCCTTGCTATTGGCCTGCCTGCCTAGTTCATACTCAGCTGACCATTACTTATTCAATTTTTATTGAGGTAAAAAAGTACTGGCAGGAGAAGATACATGTATTGTGTGAGTTAGATCTTAGCCAACCAGTCCTTGAAGTGAAAAAATCAGTCACATATGTTGTTACTGCAGAAACTGAAAGTGCTGTAAAACACAGTGTGTTCATTTTGAATGAGTTACATGTATGAACATTGCAAGGTGTGAACATGAATGTAGGCCTTGTTCTTCTTCTTTCGTTTTTGATTGCTCAACTTTCACAGTGACAGCTAGTGTTTATACTGTTTTTACTGTCCGTACATGGAGGGTCACAAGCTACCCAAGCTTATATTTACAATGCAACAACTTAATGCATTTTATGACTCTTTCTAGAGTTCTTTACACAACTGACATTATACATGTATGTAAATGTACTATATAACTATGTGGTACGTGTCAGCTAACACATAAGAGACAATTAGTTTAGAAGAGAAACCTCAAGATGACTTCAAGCTCAAGGGCCGTAATGTGTTTAAAAGACTTCTTAAAGAATCGATCCTAATTGAGTATCAACTTGATACTTAATCAAATTGCTATATTGTATGGATGCCCTTCGTTAGTTTTTTTTCCTGTCTGTGTCTCTGTGTGTGTGTTTGTGTGTGCATGTGTTTTTGTGTGTACTATTATTGCTATTTATATATATACTTCTAGTGCCTTTAGGGCTACCAGCAACATAATTACTTATAATTATTCCCGCATGACCTGGCTACTTAGCTCAATTAGCTATGCTATTTTCTAAGTAGCTTGTGCTCTCCTCCTGCTATTACCCTTACATGTACTATATATCTCCTATTACTAACATCTGAGTGCAAAATAAAGTTTGTTGTTGTTGTTGCTGTTGTTGTTGTTGTTGTGAGGCTTGCCCAAAGGTATCAAGAACAAACTGCTGCAAGATGACCCAACTCCCGACCTAACCAAGATGGTGTCGTTAGTACAAAGGTACCGAGCGGTACAGGAATTCAACGCTGACCCGTATGATCAAGTAGCCGTGGTTAGTGACAATATTGGTGACGCATCAGAAATTGCCCAACTAGTGGCCTTGGTGACAGACATGGCAACAAACAAAAGAGTATGGAAGAGCGAATTGCTAAACTTAGCGCTAGCGATGACAAGCGATCTTCAAGGGAACAAACACCCAGGAATTCGAAAGAACTGCAGTGGTGAGCTGAACAGACGAGGGAAACAAGATCTTGTTTTAACTGCGGCAGAACAGGCCACCTCTTCAGGGACTGTTACTTAAAGACTTCCTCAGCTGGAGCTAGAGGGTTCCGAGGAGGACGGCGCAATCAGAACATTACGTGTTTTGAATTTAAAGGTCAGAGGCATCTTGCCAAAAACTGTGCCAACCATTTAAACGACTAACCGGCGGCACGACAAGTGGGAACGTAGACCGCCCAACTGTAAGTAACAATACTAAATGTAGTAATATCGATGCCTATCTCAGTATCCCCACAAAACTATTAGTTAAGTGTTACATTGATGGAGTTGAAGTTTATGCCCTAGTGGACACTGGCTCCATGAAAACGTTTATTAATAAGAATCATGCGATAATTGATGTAAATGTTACTTGATAATGCAAAACGTGAGCGTTGTATTTCAATTACCGGTGGACAGTTAATATTTTAGGACAACTAGCAGCAGTAGTTAAATTTTCGAAAGGTAAGATTACGTACAAAGGAAACTTCTTAGTTAGTAGTAACATCAGCTATGATTGCGTGTTAGGTTGGGACTTTTTAGTTCATAACAACCTAGATTTACGCGGGTTTGTAGACAATGGGATTAGATCCTATTATCTGGTAGGTCCACACGGGAGGACCTCAGTTAGTGCCCCACACAACTCCAGAGAGGAAACTTTGTCCGGGGTTGTCGAGGCGGGTTTTGGATCTCCGCAGTCTGCGGAAGTTCATGATACAGGTGCAGGAAACGCAGCAATCTTTGTTCAGTCTCGTTTAAAAGCTGAAGTAGCTGTCAGTTTGGAAGATAGCACAGTTATACCAGCCAGGACAGAAATGATAGTTTCGGGAAGAACAGTTAAAGCCGTATCTTCTGACGTAGGTATGCTCGCGCCACTGAACAAAGGAGTGGAAGCAAGCGAGCTAGGACTACATATAGCACACACTGTAGTTAGTCCACAAGGAAGAAGTGTTCCAGTTAGGGTACTGAACGCATCAGAAGAGCCAGTTGAGTTAACAGCAGGGCGGAAGTTTGCACAGTTTTGCCCTTTAGTGGAGTCGTGTAGTAAGGCACCCGAATCAGGGGCTTTCAACTGTAGCTCAGTAACCGCAGACGAGTTTCATCAACAAGTCCAAGACGCCATTAATCCTACATTAAACAAACAAGACAGGCAGCAGTTAAATAAGCTACTGTTAGACTTTTCAGATGTATTTGAAGACAGTTTAGGCCATACAGATGTCATAACGCACAAAATTAATACTGGAGACAGCGCGCCGATCAAGCAGCGGCCACGTCGACTGCCCTTTGCGCATAGAGAAGAGGCCGAGTGCCAAATTCAAGACATGTTACGGCAGGACGTAATTCGGCCCAGCACGAGTCCTTGGTCTAGTCCTATAATTTTAGTGCGTACGAAATCTGGCGAACTGCGTTTCTGTATTGACTATCGTCAGGTCAACAGTTTGACTGTAAATTTTGCTCATCCATTGCCTCGCATTGCAGATATTTTAGACTCATTGGGTAACGCACAATACTTCACTATTCTAGATTTACGGAACGGATACTGGCAGGTATCAGTCGATCCTGAAGACCGGCCCAAAACTGTTTTTGCAACCCAGTCCGGTTTCTACGAATTTACCCATATGAGTTTCGGATTATCAACTGCACCCGCAACTTTTCAGCGCGCAATGGAAATCGTGTCAGCTGGGCTGAATTTTGTAGCTTGTTTATGCTACCTGAATGACGTGATTATTTTTGGTCGGACTATGCAAGAGCACAACGAACGGTTAAGTGCCGTTCTTGACCGATTTTCGTGTCAAGCTGTCCAAATGCACTTTCGCGGCAACGGAAGTTTCTTTCCTTGGTCACGTTGTTTCACGGGACGGTGTCAGCCCGGATCCCGCAAAGGTTTCAGCTGTCAAACAAATAGCCACTCTGTGTTCTGTCAAGGACGTGCGCAGTTTCTTAGGTTTGAGTGGGTACTACAGACGTTTTATCCCTAATTACGCTTCAGTTGCTGCGCCTCTTATTAACTTTACTACTAAAGAAGAAAGTAGGAAACCATTTAGATGGACAGACGAATGCGCGCAGGCATTTAGACAGCTAAAATATTCGCTTTGTTCTGCTCCCATCCTCATGTATCCTAAATTCGATCGCGAATTCATTTTACAGACAGATGCGTCCGATTTGGGTCTGGGAGCCGTGCTTTCACAATGTGACGATACTGGTGTGGAGAGGGTAGTAGCATATTCATCTAAATCGTTATCAGCTCGCGAACGTAATTATTCAAGAACGGAAAGAGAAGCTTTTGCCGTTCACTTTGGCACGCAACATTTTAGAGTTTACTTGTTGGGACATAAGTTGAAACTCATAACCGACCATAATGCACTTAAATGGTTGCACACTATGGAACTAAAGGTCGAATAGCATGTTGGGTAACGGATTTGCAAAAGTTTCAATTCACAGTGCAGCACCGACCTGGCAGAGTGCATAATAACGCCGACGCATTGTCATGACTTGTCACTACCGCTAGTACTTGTACGGACTCAGACTGCCACATCACGTGCTTATGCCCAAGTAGTAACTCACGATAGGACAAATGAATTAATGCCAGGTGATCCGAATCCGGTCAGTACAGTTGGTAATGTAGATTCGACGCAGCCTCTCACCGCGCTTCGGAGGACGGAACGTGCGCACCTACAACTCTAAATCCTACTTTGAATCTAAAAGAAGCGCAAAAGCAGGATCCCTCTATAGCAACAGTGATAGGGTTGAAGATAAACAATAAACCTCGGCCAGATTTTAGCGAATGGCGCAGTAATCCTACATTTAAAAGCTCTTGGCACAATTACGACCGGTTGTTTATTCGAGATGGTTTGCTTGTAAGATCAAACAGCGCGCGCAGTCCATATCCGCGCTTCTCTACCGTAATACCACGCTCTTTAATCCCCGAAGGTCTGAAAGAAGTACACGACAGCCCCTTTTGCGGTCATTTGGGAGTTACGCGAACCGAAGAGAGAATTCGGCAGCGTTTCTTCTGGCCTCATATGCGCAACGCAGTGAAAAATTATATCCGGCAATGTTCAGTCTGTGAACAGTGTAAAACACCTACAAAGCCAAACAGGGCACCTTTGCAAAGTATTGACGTCGGCGAACCTTTTGCATTTTGGGCCATGGACTACATGGGTCCCATTTCGGAAACAGCACGTGGGAATAAGTATATCTTAGTAATCATGGACCATTTCACAAAATGGTGCGAGGCCATTCCTACAAAAGACCAACGAGCAACAACGGTTGCAGATGCGCTAGTAAGTAAAGTTTTCACTCGTTTTGGTCCGCCAGAGGTTTTGCATTCGGATCAAGGAGCAAATTTTGAGAGCAGTCTCATGCACGAAGTGTGTAACGTCATGGGAATAACCAAAACCAGGACAACAGCGTACCACCCTAGTGGGGATAGGCAGGTAGAGAGACAGAATAGAACATTGCAGAACATGCTATCAGCTTTCGTTTCAAAACACCGAGATGACTGGGATTTGTGGATAGACTCAGTTGTCTGTGCTTACAATACCAGTCGACAAGAGTCAACAGGTGTGTCACCATATGAGGTAGTGTTCGGCAGGGTTCCAAGAATTCCGCTAGAACTGGAATTAGGTTTGCCTCTCATTAGCCCCAACACACAAACAGAGTATACCAGATCACTTAGATCAGTGATTAGGGATGTACGAGAAGTGGCTAATGAGAATCTAGAAAAGGCTAGAACGCAGAACAAGCTTCGTCAGAACGAGAACAGAACCTGGGAACCTTACATCCCAGGTCAGACAGTATGGTTGAAACGACCAAAACAGTGGAAGTTTGGAGCAAAGTGGATAGGTCCTTACGAGGTAGTAAGTCGATTAGGAGTTAATTACAGAATTAGATCAGAAACAGGAAAGCTGTCAGTTGTTCACCATGACAACATCAAGCTGTACAACCTTCCGACTGACAGGGGTAGAGTTGTTTGTCCTGCACCTGAGAGTAGCGATTTGCACGTGGTTCAAGGGTTGCCTCGTGTTCCGGATAATTTACCTCCCGGGAGAGACCACGTACCAGACCAAAGGAGTTCGCGAAGCTCGTTTCAGGCAAAACATTAGGCCACCAGAGCGCTATGGTTATGATACACATAATTAGTCAGTACATTAGAATGAGTAACTAAATATACATGTATTTTCTTGAAATTTTTAATTTGTTTTCGTAGACGAAAACTTTAAGTAGGGGAATAATGAAATGACTGAAGTTAGCGTATATCGTATTACGGTAGCTATTACGAAATATAAGTTCCGGTATATTCTCGATTCATTCAACACATAACCCTGTAATCCCTTAGACACGTCATTGAGTACAAAGTACAAATGTGCAATACAGCGAAGTTGTAAAAGGAGTAGAAACATATTTGTCTTGCTGCAGTTGAGGAATAAACTCGAGAGTGAAAACACCTGAACGTGCAGCTTACTCGGCTCGTTACAAGTGCTTGAACCGCGCTAGAAGCTTGCTTGCTAATGAGATGTTGTTTGCGTTTTAACGTGCAAGGAAACGCTATGCAAACAAAAATTATTATATTAGCAAGCAAGCTTCTACTAGCGCAGTTCGAGCGAAAGTGTGATTGTAACCAATATTCCTTCCGTTTGTTCATAGTTAGGGCCTGTTTACATGGAGAAAGATAGCCCCACTAGTAGCCGGGCTGGCCCTACTAGTTGGGTGTCCCTGGTCCATTGTGCTTTGCCGTTCTATTTACATGTAAACTAGGGCTACCCTAGTACTAGGGGCACCCTACCAGCTGGCTAGGGTGGCCCTACCACTAGGGCTATATTTTTAATTGTTTGGTGCATGTAAACGCTCGCGCTAGGGCTGACCCTACTAGAAGGACTATCTTTTGACGGGTCAAATTACACTGCGAGAACCAGGAAAGAACACGGCTTCCCGCGCTTCGGGTTCACAAAACGCTGGCTCGATTTATCATCAGTTTATCCTGCCTAACTTGACAGAAATGGATAATGAAGATGAACAAATGGCGACTACGCCAAGCAGGCCACAGTTATTTGGAAATCAGGTCGAGGAAAACGTTGAAGAAAAACAAGGAGAAGAAATTATCGAAGTTCGCCAGCGCCTGTGTCAACACAGACTGAGCAAAGAAAACTGACAGCAAAGAAGACCGAAAAAACAGGAAAAAATCCGAAAAGCTCTTCATGGACCAGTGACCTGGGCGAGCTATTGCTTCAGTTGACCAAAGAATATAAAGCAAAGTGCGACTTTAATAGCTGATTTGCAAACTATGTACACAGAAATTCGGCGAAGCATGGCGATCACTTGTAATGATAGCCCTAGGGCCAGAGATAACCCTCCTCATGTAAACAGACGCTGTATTTCAACTCCTCTGGTGGGGCTTGACCAACTAGTACGTAGGGTCACCCTCCCTCTATGTAAACAGGCCATTAGAAGAGGAGAAACGCTAAAAAGTTACCAAACAACACGTTAAAAAAACTAAATTACACTGCTTTACTTCACTTAAAACAAGCAGGATAAATGTTTCTCCCTCGAATTGTCAGCTCTCCAATACATTTCCCAAACAAGACCTTGCGGTGTGCCGTGTGACGTCCACAATCAACCATAGTATATTGCTAGCCTCCGCAGGCAACTCCATAAATGATAAAGTGAATATAGCGAATGATGAAGCAGATAGCGTTCCTCTTTTTTCGCCTCAATCTCCTTCACCCTCAATAACCATACATTAGCCTACATTAACCATCATTCACCCTATCTGCTTCATCATTCGCTATATTCACTTTATAGAGTTGCCTGCGGAGGAGGCTGGTCTATTGCGTTGTACAGCAACTTACCTGACTTTACCATTGGTCTGTAACAGATTGCTCAGCAAATTGCAAAATTAGTGTTTACCGTTATTAACTTCAATAGACTGGCAAAACTATCAAGTTTGCTAATTATGCAATATTTTGCCGTTATGGAAAATATTTGGTGTATGTAATCCTTTTTGAATTGGTGACCTTTAACACTACCTGCATTCGACCAATCATGAAATATGCTTGTCTCGTTTTTTCACAGCGGGCTGCCGAAATATCTATCGGACCCCTCTTCGACCGCAGACAAGCCCTTTCCACGAAGTATGTCGTGACAGAAATCACAAGCTTCACGGGCTTTCCAGAACACAATGATGCCCCGATTAATTTAATAAATAAAAAAACAAACAAACAAACATGAATTTAAACTCACGAGGTGCAAAACCAATCGGCTTTTGAATAGCTGTATTTATAGTTATTGTAAACAGTTTGATCGCTTCTTTTTGAAGTCCATATTAATAGTTTTAGAAAATTTAAATGTAAATATATCATTTTTAGTATTCATATCATAAAGTTTTTACACAATTCAGTTATTCTAACTGCAAAAATTTAGAACATTTGCCAAACGCAGACTGGTTGTTATTGACAGACTGTCCACATCGCGAACCGTATCCTCGTGGCTGTTCATTCCAGATCGAACTGTTTTTCTTGAGCTACAAAATGTCGAAAAAGCCAACAAGTATTTAAAATATATTTTGGGGAAAATGTTTTTAATTTAGAAGATTCCCAGTTCTTCAGTAGCTATCTGTTTACGACAACATGGAACGAAGCTGTATAATATAAGCCTGTGATATTGGCGCTCCACAGTATTTATGAAAACAAACATTTCTGAAATTGTGAAACCGTCAGCTTGGCCAAACGGCTTATAATACGAGTACGTTCTTCCCTCAGCGAGGTCGGGCAATCGATTGTTATTATATCAGTGAAGCTAAGGCGAGTTGTGAAGACAAAAGCTGAAATCAAAGGTTTCGATTACTCAACGGCGGATATGAATGTGCCTAGCAACTGGCAGTGTGCCTAGCAAAAGTCAACCCGCATCACACGATGAAATCTTAACGTTTTCACTCCCCTCCTTTTTTCCTTCCGTTATTTAAACATTCATTTTTTTTGAGCCCACACGAATAAACAGCTCAGTGGTCCGCACAGGAAACTCGAGCCCACGCTACGAGCTAATGGGTTATACATGTACCACAGAATGTAAGATGGCGCCGGAGATCGAAAATCGAATAAAAGCTTGTTTCGTGGCCAATTCTAGCGTGCTCCCTTGGTTTGTGCTCTGCCGTGACGGTATAAAGCCTTGGCAGCACAGTTAACTTACCCGTAGTAACTTCTAGTATGAAATAATAATATCACTGAGTTACCTGGAGAGGCCCCTCTCATTGACATGATTTTCAGGGAGGTCCAGACTAAACATACGCGCGCGCCTAGTAATAACACATCAGGGGAAAAATCTAACTTAATTTGAATGGTAAAAACGCAGTAGCCAAGTTTAAATAGATATTTCTCCTTCTAGGAACAAGTCTGGGCTCGTGACCTTAACATAAAATTCATGGGTGTTTAGCGGCTTATAGTTAGCGCGCGTTAAACATAAGCCCCCAAAATAAAAACCAACATTTATAACATAATTTATTTCCTATAAACAGCCTATTTGAGTAATATCGTCACTTCCCGTGGGTTTTAAAACCAAGCACGTAATGTAGACTAAAATCTCAATATTAACCGTTGTTTTGAGTTATCAGTTTGTAAACTTCCTGAGGAAGTCTATTGTAGATAGACGAAACGCGTCGAAGAATAAAGTTTACAAAGCTACAAACTAACGTCAATGTGCTGCTCACTTGTTTTTGTTAAAAAATAGGATGAATGAACATTTATATTTAACATTTGTTTTAAAATGATATTGTAACCTTGACACTTTCTTCCAGAACCGTATATATCAGTTGTTAAACGGGTTTTCTGCTGCTGCAAAAAAATTGGAAATGAACGTTCGTCCAGCAGTTGAAAGCGACTACGAAGCGGTTGTCGAGCTTTCTGAAGGTATTTACGATGG
>JAOEHT020241228.1:0-10767 GCA_025448195.2 Parazoanthus atlanticus
GCCTCTAACAGCAGCACCACTGACCAAAGTAAATGCCTCCAGGGCCGGGAATTTGACCATTTTTTTTTCAAAAAAGTCAAATGCCCGGGGGTTTGTCCAGGGGGAGAATGTTTGCATTTGAATTTGACTCATGCATAACCCCTGCGCTACTGAGATGCCTTTAGTAACACAGGCTCAAATTGATCTTGCATAACCCATGCACTGAACAATCGTGATATGAAAAACAGAAATAAGAAAATAAAACCGAGCCAAAACCTAAACTCGGCACCTTCTGGCATGAGTAAAAAACATAAATAATTACTATTAACTGTTATTATTATTTTAAGCCTGTACCTTTTGACCTCTTTCTACTCCTCTGTTGTTTCAGCTCAATACTCTTGGTCAGAATCTCCTTCACGGACTTCACACTTTCAACATCAGCATGTTTCTCAATCAGCGGCACCACGATATTCACAAACTCTTCATCAGAATCACTCTCATCACTGTCCACATTCACACTCTTAAACTTGACATCTGGGTAGGCAGGCAGCTTGTCTGTAGGGGCATCAACCAAGTCACCTGCCCCAGATGCTTTCTTTGGGTGCCTCTGGATGATTGCTGCAAATCTGAAATGTTTACATAAATGTACAAACTTTGTCTTAATTTCAGCCACAAAATTTTTACATCAGGCAATCAACAACAAGATACACAAAGTGTATTATTAAATTGGGAATGTATATAATACAGGCACTGATTGGCTAATAGATTGCAAAAGTAGTGATTATATCAGGGGATAAAGACACCTATATTTCATTTCTTATTTTACAAAAAAAGCGTTATAAAATTACTGCTCATGTCTATAGGCTGTGATGTACATGTCAACACTCCAAAAGTACTACACTCAAGAAGCAACACAAACGTTTTTGTTTCACGGTCAAGATTTTCTGTTATACTTCTCTACTCATACTCTACAACTTCCAGAGAGCTTAATATATCACTTTTTAGACCTGTAGACACAGCTATTCTATAAGGTTTAGTATTGTAATCGGAAAGACACTAACCTAGATGTGAAAAAAACTGTTAAAACTAAACTTACATATATCGTATAGCTGTAAAAAGTCATAATTATGCAGACATAATTGTGATTTCTGGAGCTAATTTCAAAATCCATCCCAAGCCAAGTGACTCAAACTTAAGCCACTATTTATAATTCTTGGTTTATGTACACATGTAGTGTTAAGCACTAGAGTCCAAGACTCCCCCAGAAAAGGACCCTAATCCATTTATACATGTACAGCTGAGCCCTCCCCTTTCAAAATCTCTCTTCCCATTTCTCAACCTCTCTCACTTTCTTCATTTCTTACCCATTTCCAATCTCTCCCCCTTTCCCCATCTTTTCCCCTTTCCACACTTCTTTTCCCTTTTCCACATCTCTATTTGCCTTTCCATAACTCTCATCCCCTTTCCACACCTCACTCCCCTTTCTCCATCTCTCCTCCTTTTTCCATCTCTTCCCATTTCCCCTTTTCTCTTCCCCTTTCCAAATTTCTTCCCCTTTCCCCATCCCTGCCCCTTTCCACAACCCCCCCTTTCTCCACCTCTCTCCCCCTTTCCCCATCTCTCCCCCTTTCCACATCTCAGATTCCCCTTTCCCCACCTCTTCCCCTTTCCACATCTCTTCCCCTTCACCCACCTCTTGAACCCCTTTCCACATTAATTTTATGCCCCTTTCTAACACATCTGTTCCCCTTTCCCCTTTCCCCATCTCCTCCCCTTTCTCCATCTCTCCCCCTTCCCATATTTCTTCCCATTTCCACATCTCTCCCCCTTTACCCCATCTCTCCCCAATTCCACATCTCTCCCCTTTACCACATCTCTCTGACCCCTTTCCACATATCTTCCCCTTTCCATTTCTCTCTTCCTCTGTCCACATCTCTCCCCCTTTCTAGATCTATTCCGCTTTCTTTATCTTATAGTATGTCCTGCTAATTACTTAACTTTGGAACTGTCAAAACTGTCATAAAATGTGTTAAAGCTAACATTCTTCATACTGTACACATTAACATGCCAGTATTATTGATAATACACTCAGGTAGCTACAATAAATGCTACATGTATGTGTACTATCATGATGATAAACCCGAGTTCAGCTGCTATTGACAGACATGGGTGACCAGAGGGATCTTGTTTCCTATGGAGATAACTATTTTAAAACTACAGATCAACAAAGGATCAAATTGTACATCAAGGTTTGCTTTGACTTGTCTTGCAAAATCTTGGACACAAAATAAATGGGCAGATGGCCCTTAACCACAAGGATCACAGCACTGAATGCTACTTCAGCCTACAGTACTACTGACATTAACCTGTTCTTTCCTTTGATGAATTTGGCTGCTTGTTTCAGTGATTCAATTTTCTGTCCATTGACTGACACTAGCACATCTCCTTTCTTGAAGCCAGCCTGGCTTGCGGGAGAGTTAGGGACAATGGTCTCAATAATAATTGTCTTGCATGCATCATTCCTGTCTGTCTCCTTGCTCAGTGTTAATCCAAATGAGCTGTCAGAACTTTCACGGTGGATCTCAAGCTGAAGTAACAAGACATCTTTACCAAATGTATCAAATATTTCTACTGGTGATTAACATCAATTGGAAAAATTATAATTTGCACTCAGAACTAAAATAAATGCTTCAAAGAGATATCAACATTTGGAGCCTTCAATGTTTGAGATTTGAAGTACAATACAGTCATGTACAAATTACAGACAAAAAAATTACAGTATGAGGCTTCCGTAATATCACATGAAACAAATGAATATTACTGAATACAAAACCCAATGTTTACTTCATTTCAAGTAATTTGATTGGTTCGATACTCATTGGTTATCAGGTGATATTAAAGCATGAGTTTGACCTTTTATTAAAAAATTGCTGTCAGTGGCTGCTCCAAAACAAAACAAGTGTTTCTTAAAACTGGAAGTAAACTCTCAAATCATCCTGTTTAACACTTGATTCTGCAAAAATTAAAAGATAAAAAGTATGTTACTTTTGACTTGGTATTTAATTAAACAATTATTCCACTTACACTTAGCTTGTTAGATATGAGATGACTATAGCCAACTCACTGTTGCATGCCTGTGGATATCTATCACCTCTTGTGTGTTTGTGGAATAATTTATTGTTAAACAATTTATAATTAAACATTGATACCTCAAGGATTGGCCACAAGGCTCTGCTATTCTCAGCCAACTGCTTCCAGGGTATTGAATCCACAGATACAGTACAATACAAAGAGTAAATGTTGTCAAGTTCCGGTAGCCTTGAGCAGCAGATAACTTCAACTTCTAGTTGGCCAACTGTAACAAGACTGTTGTGAATGTAAACTTCTTGAGTCTCATCCTGTGGAAACAGCTGAGGGAAGAATGGCCGGTAACGGATCTTGTAGTTAGGGAGAGTGTGCTTTCGATACAATGACTTACGAAGGTGGTTGATGATCAGTGATCTCAGCTGTGGAATAGTTTTACCATCCAACTGTGACTCTGCCTCAAGTTCCACCTCAGCCTCCTGCAAAAATACAATATTTAAATAAAAAGAACAGCATTAATAATTTACATGTAAACTCAGCAATTAACAAAGTCTGTTCTGCTTTCAGCCCAGAACAACCTGCATAGCTGCTAAAGACATCTTTTTTATGGCAATTTGGAATATTAGTATTACATGTACATTGTAATTTACTGTCTGTCAGTAGATTTTCCATATGTTTACTTACTGCTCTCAGAATACATGTGATTTGTATATAAACATATTCAGTATACTGTTATTCTTAGTTACAGACTAAAAAGATTCAGGACTCTGAAAGGCATGTCAAAAGTTAGCAGTAGGTGGTTGAAATGCACCAGCTATTATAAACTTAATAATTATCAGGGTTGTCAAAATAAGCAGACGAATGGTGAATATCACTTACTGTTACATGTCATATAACTATAAATGCCTGCTAAAATGTGTTTTAGAAAGTGATTCATAAAGAGTTTGAATTGAAAGATCGATATAGGTTTCTAGGCAACTACCCACCTACCCCTCCCTTAGGTTAGGGTTAGTATTGCTATCTGCTCTAGTAAAAAAGCTCTTCCAAAAGAATCTGACATATACTTTCAGTATTAATCAACATACACATCCCTTATAGCTGCTTACTCTGTCTCTGTAGCCCCCTTACCCTAATGTAACTTATCAACAACCCTAGCCTTTGAGAAATCTTAACTGAGAACACTGTACCTACCTCATAAAATGACAGTGACCAATGGGTACAAGGGTGTCGGCTGAACTGTAGGCGTGCTCGTCCTTTCAAGTAAACTAACTTTACAGACAGGTAGACACTCTTGCCAAACAACAGGTCGACCTGGATGGCCATGTGACATCCCCCTGTATACTCCAGGTCTAGGGCAAGGTCCAGCTCGGCAGGGACTTCCTCTGGATCTTTGGAGCCTATCTTCATTATTGTTACCCCTGAACACAGAAAATATTTTCAGCTTAATATTCTTTCTTTTACATGTAATCTCTGGCAACTTAGAAATCATTTTGGATGCACCTACTGGAAACCAGCTGGTACTGTACATTATAAGATGGGTTACCGGAAGTGCATATTAGATATATAAAGTTCTATTAATAATGTCAAGTACAGTAACATAGTTATATTGCACAAGGGTCTAAATTAACAAGTTCCATCTTGAGAGAAGGCAGAGAAGGGGCATTATGACTTCGCCTCGCTTTAATTTGGTTCACTAAGGATAGGTCTAATCCGCTGTAAATTGTTTTTGCAGGCTCAGAGGCTATTGTGTTTTAGTCGCTGTGATTGGCTGAACGATCTAGCTTTCGAAGGAGTGTGTTAAAACCGTATAACAAAGCAAAACTAAGGTCTATTGTTAATGGAGTATGTTCACAACGATATGTGAAAATCGGAAGTGCTATATTTTATGGCCTAATTAGTCACAAAGTGCATTTGTTTTGCACTCGCCTGCGCATTTATATACATTCAATTCATTGCGTGTGCCCGAGTTTTTCAAAACGCACAGTTCATCTAATTGAAAAGTGAGTAAATGTCAGATCCATAATATGTTATAGTGGTAACTTATCAAGATTTATAATGAAACTTTGAAAGATGTCGTTTACAAGTGTCATTCGCCGGATATGAAGAAAATGTCTCTCATTTTCATGCAGAAAGGTTTTTGTTCAGTTTCTGGTTGGCTAAATACCTGCACGACCACACCATTGTTTGTGCATGCATGCATACCGAAATACGGTGATCTTGAAATTCACTTTTTTTTTATCTGCCGCGATCTGATATATACATGCAAGAGATTGACGAATTGCCGATATACTAATAAAGATATAAATTAAGGACAAATTTTCGGCTCGGAAAAATCCAGCTCTTTCTTTGATACAACCCAAAGATAAAAGTTAAACAATTTTAACATAAACCGTCTGGCTCGACAAAACAAAATCTCAGTTTAACTCTACAGCAATTTTACAGCTATGGATATGGTTTCTAAAAACTTGAATTAGCGCTTCTTTAAGAAGCCAATGGTGTTTCAGTCTATAATGTCGACATTTGCACAAGCTGAGCAAAATCAATTTCGTTTGTGATTTTAATATCAAGGCAGGATCGCTCCTAACTTGCCAAAAGAACAGTTGACTTTCCGCAGTGAATATGAACTAGTTAATATCTTCCTTTGTCGGCATTTTCTCCTCTCTCTCGCACATAATGACTCTAACATAATGTGTCGGTAGCAAGAACACTTCTTAGAAAGTGCTGGTGTGCGAACTTTTAAATATTTATTACCAGATCGATCGGTCCGCGCTAGTTAACGATGCTATTTCTCTTTAGTATGTGTCCAAGTCTAGCTTTGCTAGTCATTACGTGCACGTGTTTGAACTTGGGACTGTCTTAGTGAAAGCAGTGACTATAAAAAACGTTGGTTGGAGAGTTTGTTTGACGTGTTACATAAAAACTTACCGAAGTGTGCAAGTCCAGCGTTCTTTGCATTCCCCCCTTTTTAGTCTTTGGTTCTAAAGCCAATCTCATGTCATTCACCTTGAATTTTTGAACAACTTTTTTTCTAATGATTCATTAATTAACCCCGTGTTGTGTGATACCCATGGGCATGGCAATTTAACGCAGGAGAACCGTAAACATTAGGCATAACAAAGGTTGTTTGAGACTCGCTTGAAACAATGTGTTTGCCTTTGATTGGATGCAGAAAGAAAGATGTGTTAGACCAACCGATAGTTATGTGTTTATATTTTCAATGAAAACTGCGGACTTTTAAACAAAGATTGTTATGTCAAACGGAACTTGTTTGAACTTCTTTTCCCTTTTGAAACTTGGGAATCAACAAAACAGCTCAAATTCAATGTTTTCCACGTGAATAGCTAATGTCATACGATACAGTGTCGCTGCGTTGGCATATTTACTGACACTACATGTCGCTCTTGAGCAGAATGTTTTAAAATAGCATATTACAAGCACAGGGCTCGCATGGGCATATATCAAATAAACTCCAATTACTAGTAATAGAGACGGAGTAGAGATTGCTTGGTTTTCTATAAGAACCAGTCTCTTCAAACTTTGTCAAAAAAAATATTCTTTGTTATCACAACTAACTCAATCTTCTTTCTCTAATTGTTATTTAATTCGAATAGCATGCGATGTAAGAGTTTTGCAAGTGTTAAGCTGATAAATGCCCTGTAATTTAATTGGTTTTTTAAACTCACTGCTCTCTGTTGATAAAATTCTAAATCTTTACTGTTTGTATCCATCGCCGCTGCTTGCAAAACAACTGATTTATGAAACATCATTGATTCCCAGAGCAGATGCGCATAAGGTGTTCTTTGGACATGCTGATGTCGGCGTTTTCAAACATTTTTGTAAAGAAGTTAATTTAATTGACTCGATTTTTTTGGAAGTTCTAATGGCGTTTCATTTTCAGATAATCTGCAATCGTTTTTTTGCGATAACAATACATTAATGTGCCGTCCTTATTAAAGTTGGTTGGAGTCTCTAATCGTACATTATTGTGAGAGGTTTTGAAAAAATTTGCTTCACGAAGCTCGGAGTTCGTTTCCTATTTTCGGCTTTATAAAACTTGCCGAAACTGTCTTTATACGCGCAACAGTTTCATCATCGAGTGTTTTCTCGAAGGAAAAAATGAATAGTGAATAATTAAAAATTCCTGCACGTTTCTTTTTTTGAGTGGCGAGCATTTTGCTGGATGAAGTTAGACACAGTCCGGAAAGTGGACAAAACCCTTTCAATACCTATTTGACCGAATATATTAAATATTCTAATAAGTTTGAGTAATAATAGACTCGAATAATCTGTTTATCGTACTATCTTTTACGCAAATAAACTTTCGCACATAGTTCATCCGGTGTTTATTTTAGCCAAAGTTAATGAACTGGTCGGACTGACGTCAAAACTCCAAATATAGTAGTAATGAATCAAATTAACGCTAATTACTCCGCACAGATGCGGGTCATAAGTGTCCACATTTAAAGCGTGGTGAAGTCGTCATGTGGATTGGCTTGGCCAAAAGTAAAAACTGGATCAGACCAATAAAGTCTAACCCTAACCTTATATCTTAAACCCTTAAACCTTTTTCCTAACCCTAACCTTATACCTTTAACCTTAAACCCTAACCTTATACCTAATCCTAACCTAATATACCTAACACAGTAACCTTATACATGTACCTAATCCTAACCTAATATACCTAACCCTAACCTTATACTCCTAACCCTAACCATATACCTAACCCTAACCTTATACCTTAAACCCTAACCTTATACCTAACCCTAACCTTATACCTTAAACCTTATACCTAATCCTAACCTTATACCTAATCTTAAACTAGTAGATTTAGTACCTCAGTCTAATTTAGAAAACACCATTTACCTGGCTGTATGTGGGCGAGTTTGGATCCACGTCAACAGTACACAGATAGTCAGGTTTCTTGATTGGAGTGTTGTTATAGATACATGGCAAGTATACAATTTGCTCCGGCTGACCCCTCAACATGGCATCGATGGGAGTGGCAAAACCAGGCCCATGGCCACAACATTTGCCTATATATATTTACAAATCAAAATGCGTAAATAATAACATCTCTTACTAAGCTTGACATTCCATGGTGTATAATAAAACATTACACTATATACAGTGCAAGTACAAAGTTAACTAGGAAAAAAGACTGCAGTATTTAAAATTGGTGATAATGGTAACAATTACTGAATTCCTTCTTTAGTTCCACTGTCTAATCAGCTACAGCTGTATTTTTCAATTATCAGGCATTATTGATAAAGCTAAGAAAATCACTTGCCAAACATCCAATAGGGAAGCAGGAAGATAACTCAAAGAAGAATGTCTCAATTTACTAAGTAAATTATTTCAAGCATCTAACGTGTCTGGAATTGTATATACACACAACCTTCAAACCCTCAGACCTGAAAAAGCAAAATTATTGCTATATCCTATTCCAGACCATATCAGCCCGAAAAAACACTTCTTAAATATCCATATGGTCAATCATGTGACAAACCCCCTTGAATCTAGCCTTAAACTTCATAATATCAATATCATAATTATATAGCCCTATGCCTTTAATTTAGGACCACAACTCCATCAATGTCAAGAATGCAACCCCAAGCCACTACATTGAAAAAATATCAAGACTCTTTATTGGTCAGCCATATGCAAGCTTAACATCTATTATATACAGCTGAGGGAGTGAAGGTGAGACCTCGATGACAAATCACAAAACCAGTTTTCTGCCAATTTTCACACATTTTGGGATACCTTCTTAGAGTAATTAATTATCTCAGATATTTAATGTCTGATTGTCCCCTCCCTTCCTCCAACCTCTACTCCATGATACTTATCATTTGCTGAATAGTTATTGAGGTGACCATGCATGCAACCAACCAACCAAATCAGTCATTTTTAGTCACATCCATGGACTTTGATATATACCTGATGAAATTACTCTCTAGATCTTAATTAGCATATATTTACGGACAACAAGCTAGGGTAAAAGGCTACAATTTTAAATATATATAACTCTAGGCTGAGGCTTTACACTTATAGATAATTATTCTCAGCATAATGGTTCATTAGAAATACTGATATTGTCAATATACATGTATATTGCATGCAATTCCCAAATTAGTTATTTCACAAAAGGGTATCCTTCACTCCATTTTTCATCCAGAATTTCATCAATGTTTTCCACTGTTTAATCAAACGGAGCAACTATCGAATACCCCGCCACCTACTGCTATCTATTGTTCTTGAATTCAGTGCTCACATATTTTATAGAATGAGAAATATAATGCGGGGTATTCGATAGTTATGCCAGGCTTTTAATTACAAACCCAAACCTTCCTTCATCTTAGCTTTGAGAGTGAAAAATATAATACAAATGATTTTCTGCCCAAAACACCCTTTTATCAAATATAGAAAAAAATAATTCAGTACAAAATATGTTATAAAACTTATTTGAAAAGCCATATATTTCCGAAACACTTGTTGCTTTGTATCACCAAACCAAACCCTGATCTGACCTTTTGTATTCTCAGTCTTGACGATAGTAATATATTATATATACATATATATCGTGATTAGTCTTTAACATGTATTTCTTATGGTGCCACGTTCATTTTGTCATTTGCAAGATAACTTTATCTCGCTCGTATTCTTCATTGCAAATCGATGGGAGTTCAATACGGACCGCAGGGCTGCTCATTTGTGATACTATTAAAGTGCATTTTATAATATTTTAAATGTAAATAACATTCATTTCGGTCATTCACTCTGTCCCACAGGCAGAGAAAACAATCTTATATCGGATCTTGCTCATCTTTGGACTATCGTGGCACTAAAAGTGCATTAATTTTAAGCCTTTGGCGGATCAGAGTTACAACGAAGTATGGACCGCCGGCATTAAACCGCTTGTGCGAACGATTGCAAAACTCGAAAGCACCTAAAATTCTTGAACGGATTGCAGAAAGGAAAGATATTTCAAATTCGAAGCGAAAATCTTACCTTGTGACATATTTCCAAACGGGATTTCAGTGTCTAAATTGTATAAAGTACGTATATGTGAGGAGATCGAGAACAACCAAGCTGTGACACCCCGTCCTATTGGTCGACCAATACCCCACCCGGTCAGATATCAAAGTATTTGTCAAAGCACTGTTCACCAGTTTCGCAATAGCCCGAGTGTCGGTGATTTTAGGGACGTGTCATATATTTGGGACGGACCATTATTTTTTTGGAGGGGGGGTATGAGCAATTTCTCGTGAAATGGGAAATGGATTTATTTTCGCGTGAAAGCACGACCCGTCTGGGGACGCTGAGGGCAAAATTCAAAGATGGCGGCTGCACGCAAAAAACACTGGCTGGTTCATTACGCCTGCCAACATGTCCTCGCTCTAGAATTACCAATAATAGGTAAGTGGCTTTCGGTCTTCGATTACCAACAATTGGTAATCCAAGGCTTGGTTTCGCAGTCGGACGGAGGACTGGTTCCTGTTCGGCGTCGCAGAACTATAAACAAAATGGCGGAAAGGGAACGTGGAGAAGATTGGTTCTCGCGGGGATTTTTCTTCAGGAAAGGTACTATTTCTCTTGTATATTCCTTGGTTTCTTTTATAAGGGATCCGATGACAGAGTTTTTCTCTCGATCGTGAACTTGTATTAAAAGAAGGAAGCAGGCTTTACGAAGCATATAAATGAAAA
>JAOEHT020241327.1:0-10766 GCA_025448195.2 Parazoanthus atlanticus
TGAAATAAGCATAGCACAAGCATAAGAAATTTGAATAACAAAGGAAAAGACAAAGGAATACTGATGCAAGCTTGTTCTATCTCGTCGCACACTTGGTGTTCCTTTGTCTTTTCCTTTGCTATTTAGATTTCTTATGCTTGTGCTATGCTTATTTCACAAGTGTGAACCAGGCTTAAGGGTACATGGGTTGGGTTTGGGCCTTTGATAATTCTTTTCATACCCCCCAGGCTTAACAATGATAGGCACATAATTCAGCACTTGCTAATAATTTATTACTGAAACCTTTGTTGGAAATTTCGTTATACATGTTAAGTAAATGTGAAATAATATCAAATCATCTATTTATTACTGTATTGTAATTATATTAGTTGTGTTTATATTATTTAGTAAATAGATTCACACAGTTGTTTTAGCTTTTGATACACACACACATAAATATAAATATATATATAGATTAAACTTCATTAAAACTACTACCTAGGTTTCATGCGTACACTTGCGCGATTATCAGGCTATTGGTTAAAAACTTAAGGCGGCTTAAAATTCGTTGCATAATATTTGTTCTCGTGGTACATTTGCATAAAAGTTCTAATCTTTTCTTCAAGAGTGATCTTTTGTCCGCTTTCAAAATGCATAGCTTTTTTGCCAGACACAGGTTGCATTGTTTGTTTCCACTTCTATAGGCGTTTGCCCTTTTGATCACACTCCACTTGATAGCATAATTGACATTGGATTTTTTTGTAGAACCATTTCATATTGATTTATATATATATATATATGTGTGTGTGTGTGTGTGTGTGTGTGTATTTAGAAATCAATGTAATTTTATTTTAAGTAGGAAGACCATAAATTTGACTGTGTCAAACTGCTTTATGTTTTTAAAGACCTCATTAAATAAAGTTATTTATTTACTATTACATTGTATTTAGGATCAAGTAAAATGATCATAGCACTTCTCTCACTTTCATACAGTGGAGTCTGGGGCTTTTGACATCAGCCACTCTATGACTTAAGGAAATTTGTATTAGGAACAACCTACACTCGGAAGCTATCTTTCATTTATAATCTTTATAATCTTTTACTCTATTCCGTTCTATGTGAGTGTCACTTGTATATGTATTTGGCTCAAATCCAGCTATTTCTATTTTTTGTGCAGGTATTGAGTGGAGATCGGGCGTTCATGGTAAGATGGATGAATATTTGAGGAGGTTCAGAAAGGAACACTATCAGATGCTTCTAGAACATAATGTGATCCAGCCAAAAGATGATGCAACAGAGAACAAAGATGCCCCACTTTCATCAACAAGAAAATGATAGAAACATTACCGAACTGAAAAGACCTGCTATTATTGGACATATGTGACCTGTTCTACAGAATATGATGCACCTTTTCTGCTTCATTTTGTGACAGCACCACAAAGTCTGATAGTATCACAAGTATGGTGCATATCACAGCCATTTGTTTTAGCTTGGCAGTGTCTCATTTAATAATAAATCTCTAATGAGGAAGCCTACATCAAATTGGTTTACCTCAATTAAGATACTAAAAAACACAAACTGAATCTAAGGAAAATTACAATGAATGTAAAAATCTAGCGGGGGAATTTTAATACTGATATACAAATTTTGTTTCATTTTTGGCTCTAATTAAGGGAGGGAGGACTCGATTTTTTTTTCTGAATTTTGTCCATCGTACCAGGTATGCGTACAAGTACTAGTACAGGTACAGGATTCTACTGCTAACTTAAGATGTTTCCATCCATCATACCAGGATGGCCGAGAGGTTAAGGCATTGGACTTAAGTTCCAATGTGCAAGTGCACACGTGAGTTTCATCCCCACTCCTGGTAAAACTTAATTCTTTTTTAATCTATTTTTTATTTAAGAAAAGAAAGATTTACAAAAACCAATTGCAACTTTTGAACTGTTGTCACTGATATCAACACGTGAATCAGTTTGATTCAAACTCCTCTTCCAGTAATTCAGTCGCTATTTAGAAAGAACTGATCTAATGAAATAAAGTCCAAGTCACTTTTCAGTACAGGAGGCTAAGAAACTGCACTTTTCTCACTCATTTTTGTATGACTAATTGAAAAAATGCAAAAGTTAACAAATCCTGTTTCCCGAACCCTTTCTAAATATAAGTGAGTGGGCATAGATGGAACTATCGAGTAGAGTATATATGCCTCTTTTAACTTCATGCAGTTATACAAACAACCAAACTCAAAGTGCTCAAAGTTTAAAAACAATTTTGAAAAAACTCAGGCTGAGCTTAGGAACAATAAAAAACGTTTATAGATAAATATTGAAATTCCTTACTTAATCAGCAACAAAACACACAAAGTTTTACAGTTTCTCAACCATATGAATGTTAATATCTTTGTTATAAAATCTGATGTTTCACAAAACATCGATAACAATTTAATTACCAATGACAAAAAGGATAAGTTTATCAGCTTTGGCGCCAAAATGTACGTGGTTTTATTTTCCAGAACTTTGTCTTTGTCATGTTATTTACTTTTCAAATAACAAGTTTTTCAAAACTCTTGAAAAACAGTAAGTACACGCCCTTTTTTACATAAGCATCAGCAAATTTTGATGAGCCTCGTCGGTGCTTAACTTTTTTGTGATTTCAACCTAAAATGGTGCTTAAGTGGTGCTTAGGTGGGCCAAAAGCCAAACAGAGAACGAATTACTTGTACTATCGTTAGTGAATAGCCTGGATAGTTCTGCTTATTTCTCGATTCAAAAACGAAGAAAATCTAGTCAAGAAACGAATGAAATGGACAAGGCGCATACCTTTTTTCTCCACATCGGCATAGAAATCTTTCATACTTGTATGGTAAGAGAGTAAAAAGGAAAACTATATGTGCCATCGTGAGGTTGTGGTTGGTGCTTACGTGGTGCTCATTTTTTCGGCAAATCTGAGGTTTGGTGCTTATAAACATGGTGCTTACAAAGAAGGCGTGTATGCCGAGAATGTGAGTACTTGGCCTTCTTAGTCTTAGTAAATGTGTTAACCGACAACAACCTTTTCGTAAATAATAAATGTTCCAACTATAATGAATTTACTAGTGTTTTTAAACTAGAAACCTATGGTTACCTTAGACGTTAGACATTTCTAAACACTCCACTACATTTAGCTTGGTTTATCTTCTTTTTCCATGTACGTAAAAAAAAGGAATCTATTTATAGTAATCTGTATGTATCTTAATAACAACTGTGCAATGTGAATAAAGTATTGTATCGTTGTATAGAATTATCGTAATCTTGCAACTGATCAAGCTTTGCTGACGCCAGTCTTGTCACGTGCGACGATAGCTCGTGTTTTGATTGTTAAATATATCAATATAATGACCGCCATTCGCGACTGCAGTGGACATTTAAGGGTGTAGACAAAATGTGTTTTTGGCGTCATCAGTCTTGACGTCACAGAAGTACTTGTGTCAGCATATCATCTACACAGCCTGAGCAATGCTTGACGGGAAAAAAATTCGTCTTGGAACTTGCGAATATGTCAAGCCAACTAAAAGAGCGATCGTCATCATAAACATTTAGATATTTTGTCTTCTTCGATCAAACTCAGAGAATGAGTTCGTAAGAAAGAGAAATAGGAACCGAAAGCAACAAACCTAACTGAGATTGTTCGAAACATGTGGAATATTTCAATGCCAAAACGGTGTGTTCCGCTATAGAGGAAATACTCGAATTCAATTGAACATTCAAATCAAATAGAACATATCCTGGTCTTTCGAGAAAAGCATTTTGATTTCGAGAAAGCGTTCTTGTCAAACGTTGGGCATAACTGTGGCTCTCAGACTGTCTAGATGTAATATGACATGCATAGACCTTTAGAGCGACACCTCGCCCTAAGTCATTAGCACTCGAGTGGAACCTCAACATTTAGGCCGAAAATAGCTGGAAAATTTTGCCGAGAAAGCAATTTTTCCTGTTTGCTCAACTGCAGGCTTCTCAAATCGTTTGCATCGATATAAACTGACATCAGATAAAAGGAACAAAAGCCAGACAAGAAAGGAGCAGAGTTGGCAAAAGCAAACGGGGCTTGGAGAAAAAAATTGGAGCAAAGTTTAAAAAAAGACACCGACCAATTCTAGGAGAACGTATACATTTTTCACTATATGTGGCATTTTTATCTAGCTGAGTTGAAATACAACACTTAATTTGAGGTTCCAAGAACCAATTTAACTGGGTTTTTCCAAAAATTGGTGGTGAACAGGTTAATAAATGATGTAAAATGTGGCTAGTCCGACCACAAATTTCTATTTATTTATCAAGGACAGGGATATCAGTCCGCTGTCATGCTGACCAGCAGTTTTCTCTCTCCAGTAAAACCGAGCCGAGCATGTTGAGCCAGCAAATTATCTATAACCAGCAAATCACCCTGCTGCCACTGAAACCCTACTGCGCATGACCAAGACACAGCTCGGATGTGCTGAAGGACCGCAGGCTCAATTTCACTGCCGTCACCATATGTTGTGTGACCTGGGCACATATCATTTGGTGCGTCCTGGCTTGCAGCCATCACCGGTGACGCTTTGTAAAATGACGAGTTGTGAGCAGTCAGCTGATTGAAGAAGATCTTCTCCCCGCTATAGGGGTGGTTTATGAAGGCAGGCAAGACATCCCAGAAACTTAATCCGCCGGATTTATCCCAGCGGTAGTCGTATCGAAGCGACTCCAAGTGACCTTCGGCCTCCTATTAGGAAAATATACAAATGCAAATATGTAAATGAAACTGAATCAATCAGAGTTTCTACACATTTTCAGGCACAGAATTCAAGGACTTTCAGGCACTATATCCAAGGTCTTTTCTCTAGAGAGGTTAACCTGAAGTGAAGTGAAGTTGTCAGAAGAATAAATTACAACAAAGCTTTGTGAAAGAAGTTTTCTAATCAGATAATTGCTTTCAATTTTACATTGTCGACTTTTGGTTTTAGAGTAAGAAACTCTAGAACTAAAGCAACAAAAATATGATGTAGACTCTACAGAACTATTTCAAGGAATTTGAGGGACCAAAGTCTAAATTCAAGGGTTTTCAAGTCCTTGAAAAACGAAAATCGACTCACGGCAAGAACAGTACGAACCGTGAGTAATCCTAATAGAACGAAACTGTGGCTTATTTGCGAGTAGCTAAGGTAAGTTCAACCGCAACCGATTAGTGAGATGTTGATCATACTTTAAAAAAGACAACAACGAATAAGGCCGGAATTTGATTAAGAGTGTGAAATCCTTGGCTATTGTTTTAGGGAAAGCAATATATCAACTGATCATTGTCAGAGATACCTTATGACAGTATCTCGCATAATCGTATCGGGACTGGGATCTTTAGCATACTTACAAATTGTGTGTGTATGTATGGTTGTGCCTGAGTGTGTGTGGGGGGAGGGGGAGGGGTGGATCACCCCACCCCACCCATTAATCTTTTTACTGACAATAAATATAACATAAATCTCATTAACTATTTCACGATATGACACAATTTAACGTCACGATGACACGAGTCCCATCATTGTCTGTACCTTACGGTCCTCCGTTCCAAAGCAGTCTTGCCATGTTATATATCCTCCATTGTCTTTGTTTGGTGAATATCGCATGTACTTTATTTTTCTCTTCTCTAGAGTTCTGATCACTTCCGGGTCTAATTGCGCCATCAATTTCCGGTTTTGCACTAGAGGAGTTTCCCCACCGCAACCTTCTTTGGGTGGACTCAGACAAAAGAAGAACAGCTGCCACAGAACAAGAAATCTGATTTGAAGACTTGCTATAAACTACACAAACTTTATCCGAAGTTAGTAATTAATATATATGCTTGGTAAAACAGACGAAACGATTTTATAACAAAAAGGGCGTGTTTCACGTGCTGTAAGGAAGTTTCTAGCTTCGTACCTTATGAGGGAATTTCGTAGCATAAGACATTTCATTATGCGGCTCAATACTAAACTCAGGGGGGTCATCACTGGCTGTGTATGTCCCGGCTCTTGTATCCGTTTTAGTCCGATTTCCGCTTCCTCCAATATATTCCATTTTTTTGTACCCAAGTGCCACAGAAAACGCAGAGAAGTCAGCGGCGCAACTGAGGGGCAAGTCTCGAAAAAGAATAACTTCTTTATTGAAAAGGTTGTCTTCAATGAAGTCTCGACATTCCCGTGCCCAGTCTTGCAAGGTCAACAAAGAAGGCTTGGTAGCATGCACGGCGTATGGAAACGAATCCGTAGGGCTTGCGAGGAACTCTGGGAAACCACTTCCTGCAGAGCCAGGCAAACGCTTGCGTCCAGCTAAACGGGGCCTAAATTTCAATTGAAGGCTTTCCCTCGGAACCTCGGTGAACAGGTCAGCGGTTGAGGGTTTGGTTTTACTGGCAAGGGTGGCACGTGGCACGTGCGTGATGACTGACAACATTCGAAGGTTTACTGCCCTGAAAGCTTTGATTCTCAACACTGAGGTTGCCATATTCCTGAAAGTATCAAAGTATTAACCAATGATTAGAGACCGACTATAATGTTTTGATAATAGGAACGGTTGTTTTTCTTTTGGGCTAAAGCTAAGGATATTTTTTTAAATATTCAGCTTCAAATGCTCTTGAAAGCGTGCTCATTTTTTATTCTTAATTTTGGAAATTATTAATTATTATGTTATGAAAACGTCTGTAAACAGGGACATCTGTCTACGCCTCGTACCATCCATCGTGACCTGTGCACGAAGCAAACGAAAGCTGCGAAACACAAAGCCAAGTAATTTTGATAAACTAGGACCATGCCAACTTAGAAATTAGCGAAACTAGGGATTCCCATCATGCTTTGAGGTCAGGGTATTGCGCTTTACACAAGTCAACCTTTTGAAATAGGAGTGTATGTTCAAAAGTTATTCCCAGCAACTAATTTATAACTGACATTGTGTTTCATACGAACAATGAACCTCAAAGCATAGCTTTGTTTGCACGAGTTGAAAAATCAACCGCTTTGTAAAAAGGCTCGTGTGATTTAGTACTAATGACAAATTAATGTTTGTCCAAAGTGTGGAATTGCATTCATTTTTTGCAATAGCATAACAGTTAAGAGTTACAATCCATGTTCAAAATTCATAGAAATAAATGTTCTCAGCCAACTCGTTCCTAGGTCGACAACGTTCATAGATTTTCACAATCGGCTCTAGCTCTATCAATCCTCCTCCCTCCCCCGGTGATGCTAGCCGTAACTCCGCTTAGGGGCTGAAACCCCGGGGTTTGGTTGGGTGCTCAAAGCAAAATACTTGCATTTGCACACAACACGGTATCTTTTAGGGGTGCGATAGACTGTGAGTGTGAGCAGTCTCTTCCTTTTCCTCAGATATCGAGGAAAACAAATGAACGAGCGGCGAAGCTGTGAGCGAATCGGCGGGCATTAGCGCTAGCGGGCCGCGATTTAGTAGCGTTTTATCGCTACTATTAAAAGAGATTGTTTATACGTTCAGAGGTGTCATTACTTCCGGACTGAGTCCATAAGCCGATAAGGGCTTCCTTTAAGATTACAAATAATCAAAGATTACTCAAGTGTGCTCGATGAGTGAGTGAAGTGGTACTTTTAGACCTACATTCACGTTCATGGAAAGATTGACAACAAGAGAACATAGGCTCCAACATCCGGAATTGAAATTATAAAAATTTGAGTCCTCTGAAAATGGCATTTTCTGCATCAGATTTTGAGAGCATTTTTACATGATCTATCGAGGTGTCAGCTCATGTATCAGCATTCTGCTATCTTATCATTTCATCACTCAAAATCAGTGGGTTTGTATTTTATTTTCCCTTGTTTTGCGGAGTTTTTGAAAATTCGGAAGATTTGACAAAATTCGTGCGACCAGGAGATTGCATAGCGTTTCGGGTGACGAAAAATCGAGAGAGTGAGGTTTCTCAGTAATGTCTCGAGATTTTTTCATGAATTATGTGTCTCTCCAGTAGATGAAAGATAAGGGTAGATTCTAGTCACATGATGATTTAGTGAAATTGTTCATAAATAGCGAGTGCCTTCCTCGTTTGCTAGTCGTCAGTGCTTGTATAACACATTGGTCCTCGGTGAACTGATTCAAGCACATTTGTACATGGTATACTTTGACAATTGCGAATCGTCGGCTATTTATGGAACTTTATCACATGACTGTGATTCACCAATCAAATGCAAAGTTAATCACATGATCCAACATTCGACTCCAACCACCACAGGGAACCCAACTTAAGCGTCAGGTCTGAAATTGAGTTGGTAAACTTGCATAATTTGGTTTGAAATCGGGAAAGGGTTTGACGAAGCAAGCCGCACAACCCCACCCAAATGATTGAGTGCCCCCTCCCCTCCCCCCAGGAGTTACTTTGACCTTAGTGACTCATCGGCTATTTATGGAGCTGTATCACATGACTGAGGTTCACCAATCAGATGGCTGTATTTACTGCAGTACTTCGGAGCTTATTTATTAGCTAAATCAATTGACACATAAATAAAGGTATTAATATGCAGAAGGATTGTTTTCTTCTTGCCTTTATAAACTATAAGTGTTATTATCGTACGGCTGTGGTACACTCAGTTCTTAGATAAGTAAAGGATCGTCCATCAGAGGACACAATCTCAAGAATAGTGTACAAAGTCAAATTTCACATTTGCTGGAGAAGGCACAACTGAAGCGTGAAGGCAAATGGTGTTAATTGGGCTTAAAAACTCGGCACGCGTTGCGCCGGCCAGTAAACAACCAGCCATCCGGCAACACGAAGCTAGGGTATCCCTCCAAGTCACCCTACAATTTTCAAAAAAAATGGAAACACAATTATTGCCGCAGAATATTTCTAGAATCTCTACATTCTGACATTGGAAAAAACGTCATTAACGAGAGTATTAATCTAATCTCAACGAGCATAAAATACAGTGCGATTGTTACGATCCTTTGGGAACAGCCAAGCGCAGTGATACGAATCAAACAACTTTGAATCTTAAATCATTGTCAGCAGAAAAAATAAAAAGTTGGGGATAACTTTTTAAACCTTTCAAACTTTGAACATCGTTCTAGAAAGTTGCTTTAACAGTTTTATATAATCATGAACATCGCATTTTCTTAATCACTGTTACTGGAAGACTGTGTATTTATATCGTCTCCTTGACACTCGAGAGCTTTCGATAGAATAAAAGACTAACTTTCTAGATGTCAGCTTTGTCTCTTCCGTAGAATAAAGCAGTCCTTATTTTCCCTCTTGAATTCGTCGAGCGGACAGAGCGGAAAGGAAACTCGCACTGAAACATCGATGCGAGAATCACTGGGTCCAATTTTGATATCTTGTGGGATCTTTCGCTGTCCAAGAGGAAAAATAGGGACTGCTCTTAGTCTATCTCTTCTGCGCTCGAACTGTGCATGTATTCTGCCATCCATATCAACACTGTCTGTATTGACAACACGACGGGTTACAAGCGAGCCAGAGACCCTTCAAGTCAAGGTTACGATCACGCTTCAAACTGGATTTCCTTGACATAACCTGAATTTCCAGTAGTAACCAAATTGTGTTTGGAAGGCAAACACAAGCAAACAAACAAGTTGGCAACCAGATTTACATGTAATAAAAGCTGTTTTAGTAGAAGTTTGAATTTATGCAACGTGATAATATGATGTTTTGATTCTGCTAGTTTCTCTTTCGGCCCCTCGCGAGCCGCTCGATGTGCAAATCATTCAACCTGTGTTCAGTTTGGAGCCAAAGGCTCTGACAGAAGTTCCTTGCAGGTCGTTCGCGACTGAAAGCTTTACGAAACTTTAAGTTATATTGTGGGTCTGGCGGTTAGGCGATTTCAGCCCATTTTGGGAGTCGTGTTGCGGTTATATTTTCGTTTTCGTGGCGGTTTTACGGTTAAAAAGTAATAGGTGACGGAAATTTACTATTTCGGTTGTTACGCACTGTGTCTGATCTTAAAGTGTGGAAGCAATTAAAGTCTAGAGTGAAACAGTTGTACTATCTTTAATATTTACTTATGAGTCAGACTGTTAAAATTTGTGCTTGGGTTTGAAGTATTAAAGGGAGAGCCGATTGGAACATAACACTTCACCATTACATAATGTGGTTTTTACGAGAAAACGGGAGTCACATATCCTCCGATCCCCTATAATAGACCCCATAGCCTAGCTACATTGGTTTTGTCACGCCGTCTTCGGTCGATTCACAGAGGAGTACTTTTATAATCTACATCAAGGTTTCTTTGGTCAAGGTGCCGAATACTAAAATCGAGTCTGATAAAAAGAAAGAGCCCAGCGGAGACTTGTAAACTAAATTGAAACTAAAGCTTTTAGCTATCAACAATGAATCTATTAATCTATATGTAAATCCAATAAAGAGTAATTTTGGGAAGACATACACTGATACAGTCCGTCACTGCAAGAAAATTTGCCATTGCAGTGTGACAGAACTATTGCACAACTTGGCAACGAACCCTTTCGCGTTGATAATATCACAAAAAGTTACACAACTCACAAGTATTTTTATGGTGTTAATCACGATCTCAGTTTATCGACCTCTCGGGCACAGTGCAGTGCTTATCGACTTGTTAGTGGTTTTGGCATTACTTCAAATTTCTGCATCATTAGCGCATGCGCGCGCAGCAAATGTTACCAAACTGGGTGAACCTGCTATCGCATATGTTTCTCGTTTCAATTCACTGGAAATAGAACAACTCACAAGTATTTTTATGGTGTTAATCACGATCTCAGTTTATCGACCTCTCGGGCACAGTGCAGTGCTTATCG
>JAOEHT020241420.1:0-10765 GCA_025448195.2 Parazoanthus atlanticus
CCCCACGGTTTTTTGTACCTGACGTTTGTGCCGTTTGACCATATGCCAAAAGCTTTTGCACAACTGTTCCTTGATTGTAAACACATCTTTTAACCAAATTAGATGACGTCATCATTGATAACGTCATCATAGTAAGTGACGAAAGTTGCTTACTTTTTGCTAACATTTTAATTGAAATGTGTCATTTTTGTTAAAAATGATTTGTAAATTTCCATTTTTTTATATTCTTATAGTTATTTCATAGTTTCAGCCTATAAAATGATGTTTTCTAACTATTTCCAATATTATACTATCTCAAAATTAATCAAAATCCCGAAAGTCCAAAATCCAAGATGGCGGCCGAAATTCAAGATGGCGGCCATATTGAATATTTGCATTTGTTACTACGGTAACAGCAGCTATAATTAATTGGCCATTGATTGTATGAAAATTGTTTAATGGACCATGTACTATATGCAGGCCAAAAGAGCATGCGCTAATTCCGAACCGTCTTGAAAATCACTACTTACTTTTCTGGTAAATATATTTACCGATTTTACACTAGCACATGCCCAAGGCTAACTATCTGTAAAGGTATTTTCCTAGCGTTATAGTTAGAGTTGCAAAGTTGTGAATTCACATCTAAAATACTACGCAAACCATTTAGCCGGGGTTAAATTGACCTCAAATACAAGAACAAATACAAAACCTATATTTATACAAGACGATATTAAAATGCTTACAGCTTGTGGGGTCGTGTAGCTTTAAATCTAAATCTGAGCGTTTTAAAAAATCTTAAAAAATCTTAAAACCTTAAAACGTATAAAACTGACTAAAAGGATCTAAAATTAATCTTAAAAATAAATTGCACTTAGTGTCACTTTGAAGAGTCAATGGAACTCAATTTTGAAGAACAATGTATGATGTATATTGACAAGCTGCCAAATGTGATGACAAGAAAGAGACACGTGGGACTGAGTATGTCTCGGCACTGCAAAGGCGCGAATTCGCAAGTTGGCAGACTACATCAAACCAGTTTAAGATTAGATTTCGTAATCACAAATCCGACATGTCAAGAAACAAACATCCCGCGAGTTAGCTATTCACTTCAACAAAACACCTTATACCCTTGGAGACTTCACATTTATTGTTGTTGAGGCTATTCAGAACACCACCGGGGATTTGGAACATATCTTGCTCACACGTGAAGCGTACTGGTTCGCACAATTATGCACTTTACAACCTTACCGCCTCAATAAAAGGTGCGAGTTCAGATCCAAGAATAGAATTAACTACCGCATTTAATAAACATGGCCCAACTTTAACAGTCGTGTAATTAGGGCCAAACATAGCTTTATTATTTGGACTCATTAGCTTGGATATATGGACATATGTTTAAGGGTCGTGTAACAATTCTCTAGCTTGAAAAGTTTATATGTGAGTATTGTTTACATCATTACCCACATTCACATGTAAATCCTTTAGGCTCCACTATATATATAGCAATCCTATGTAATTTGATTTCATTTTAATATCCTAGATTTTTAATTGTGTATATTTTTAGGTAACAAAGGATTAAAGTCCGAAACGTTTTAAAACAAATTTTGGATCTTTGAGAAGTTTGTCTTCCTCTGATTCTTTTTTTATGCAACTATATCATCTCAATGAAAAATTGATTGTTTTTGTCGTTCTGATTAGGTTTTTTCTATTTCCATAATATCTTGCATTATTGATTTTCAAGCCTATGATTCCTTTTATTTTACAAACTACTGGTTTAGTTAGATAACGATCAACAGTCAAACGATCTAATAACATAGTTATTTGACTAATTTTAACCAGTATAATCCTGGATGTTTTCAACTCTTAGTACCGACTTTTTGAATCTTTTTGTAGATATATTGACCTACATTACTTGAATAATTATACCTTTTTCTCGGTGCAGCTGTTGTTTTTCATTCAAAACTAAAATCATTGGCTAAATGTTCTATCGTACCTTTTAGACAGAGTATCTGCTGATTATGGAGTGCATTTACAAAAGAGGATCTTGCAAAACTCTTTTCTGTAATACCTGCTGACAAAGATATATACAACAGGAATATTGACATTCGCCAGGTATCGACACACAAACTCGAGGATTATGAGGGTGCGGGGAAAGTTTGCAATCATTGTATTCATCAACCACAAAATAACGGCGGGAATCAAGCAACAGTACGTTGAAATAAGCAACACCAGAAGAGTTTTCAACGTTTTGGCTTCTTCAACATACAGGTGGAAGGTCTGGAAGGATGACGTCGGGAAAATGGCAGCCGTTGGCTTGTGAATAAATCGATGGGTCTTGAAATGGAAGACTACCACGATAATACTTTGGGGAAACACAAATGCAAAGAGATATACAAAGAACACTATCAATGGCTGCTTTGGATGAAAACAGTCAATTTCATTATGTGTGTACTCTGTGACTGGTATTAGTGCTGCTAGAAAAGTTGCAGAGAGAACAAAAGTTACGATAGAGGACGAAAAACTCAGTACCAGCGAGCGCTTGACTGAGAAAATCTCCTGGAACCTTGTTGGTTTTACTACACGATAGTAACGGTTAATGGTCATCAAAGCTAAGAAAATAAATGAAATTACTGTAACAAAACCAAAAGTGGCAGTGCGAAAGAAGCAAAGAAAAATGCTGTTTGACTGAGAGCTTGAAAGCAGTGTCACAGCTGTTAATGGCATATTGAGGGCAGCGTTGAACATATCCACCACAGCCAAACTTGCAACAAACACATTGAAAGAGTTTTGAAGAAAAGGATATTTGTAGATTGTGTACAGAACAACACCATTTCCAAATAGTGCCAATGTACCAATAGCTATAAAAATCAATGATTCAAATATGTCATGTATTGGAACCGTGGAGTCCATCATTTACTTGTAAGTCCTTGCTAATCCACTGAAGACAAGACAGCCGTAGTCTTTCTGTTGAAATTTCAACGTTTTTGGTTTAAGAGGAATTAGTTTCACGGTTAATGGATTTAATCCAACGTTAAACAGCTTGATGACACTTTGATTGGGTATTCAACTTGAGTCGTATGTTGCAAGCTCTTGTGTCTTTTATTCAAAAGCAGCTTTCTGTTTACAGTTGTTTTGCGGGATGTTACCCCAGTAGTTTAGCATAAGGTATATTCTGTGTAGAGTTGAGGAAATTTTATTGGTAACAGATGCGCGTTTATCACAATTCTTTGTTATGATAAAAGCCGGCTCAAGTAACGCCTGTCATTCTGTCTGCGATATTAGCTTTCAATAACTGCTTTATTTTGGAAATAAGAAATGAAAAACATATTAATCTTTGCAACCCAAATGTAATAAAAAATATGGGAGCTCAGTTAGACATTTTGGATTCCGCAGTTAACAACAAAGACTTTCCCTGTTTCGTTTTTTCTGCTTGAAACAATTTCCTGAAAATACCAATATCCGAGTTAGGATTGCAGCACTGTATTATATCTCCTGACGAGAACACATTAATGCTTAATAACTCGAGTTTTGTAGTTTTCCTTTTATAATCATGTAATATAATCGAAGTTACTTGCATTGCCGTTCTTAATTAAAGATAAACATTTAAACTATACAATCTCCTAAAGAAGCAAAACTGCTATCACCATTAAATTCATCAGTCTACTTTTAACTCCCAATAACTCGAAACTTTAAGGGACACGTAACAAGATTCCATTTATCGTAAATAAAGTGCACGCTTTTTTTACAGGAATAAGCTTTGTAAGAACACCGAGCGTCAGACGTGCCAAACTTTAAGAACACGTTAAGGTGGCTCATGCCAGTTTTCTTATTTTTTGGCTCTTGAAAATGCAGACCGTTCTGCATGTTCCTATGTCACGGCCGTTAATCATAATCTGTTGTTTGCTGATATTAAGATAACTCTAAATCTACGACGGTTAAAATGTTACTGTATTTTTGTTCCCATGCCGGGCAACGCTATAGAGCCTCAAGTGTATCCTGTTTCTGGTATTCAAGAATAATTTACACAAAAACTAACCCTATGAGCCCCATGTGATGCAGTGAAGGAGTTTCATGTAAAGTTAGAAAAAAATGCACCGTGACAACCGCTTTTAAACTGAGAAAATGAGAAATGTTAAATCCTTTTGAAAAATGACCATGTTATTTTTTTAAACTTAAAGATTAAAGCTATTTTAACCTTACAATAAATTTCCGAAAAAGAAACAGAAAAAAAATTGAGGTCACCGATCGAACTATAGCTACTGCTTCGAAATCTTGTGAGTCAGACAGGTTGAAAAAACCCCAACCAAGCCCCCAAACTTGCAAAAAACAAGAAAAATATACCAAGGCAAGGGTTTCAACACATACCATGTTTGTTTTTCTTGCTGTTCTTCGTCCAATGTGAAAGGTCAGTTGCGCAACTTTTGGTCGAAAAACGTTACACACTTCATATACTTTTACTGTAAAATTTTCTTTCAGTAATATTACGGAGTCAAATAAAAGCAGAGTAAAAATGGGATTAATTCTAAAAGATTAAATATGCAAATACTTATTCAGGCTGTATCTGTACAGCAGCAGCTGTTTCTATTGATATGAAGTGAAATTGTATTTCGAGTCGCAGTCTCAATTCTCAATTCTCATTAAGTCCTTCATAAACTTAAAATGTGTAACTTTGGGGCAACTAAAAAATGGCATGTTTCAACACATCAACGCAAACATTTACGAAAACTGCTTGTAGCGTTTTGTTTGTCAAAGAAAATCAGCTGGTAGCAACTTGTTAAAGCACTATTTCAATGATTTGTTGTCAGATTGTATTAAACACAAACAGTGCATCTTCAGTATGGACTATCATCGCTTTAGTGAAACATTTAGAAGGACGCATGTTTTGAATTATAGCTATGAATAAACGAAATATTTGTTAGGGAATATGTCAAAACTTTGGACCTCGGTAAGAACTCGACATTTATTGATCTAGGTGGTTAGTTGTGTGAACCACCCCCCACTCCATGTTAGGACTAAATATTTTCAAATACTGCTGGAGTTTGGGTACACAAACTCAGGGTTTCATGGCAAAATGAGCTTTAAGTTTACAGAATATGCTGCAGCAAGCAATACCTCTCTTGCACCAGTATCCCTGTTAGTTTGTGATATATTTGGTAATAGAATGTAAGAGAATTCTCATCTGGAGGTAACAGGTTGCGTAGACGTCTACCCTCCCCCTTTAAAAATGGGCTCCAGCCGTAAGATGGCGCAAGGAGGGAGGGGTGGAGAGGGGGGATGGTTGAATACATTTAAGCGACATGTTACTCCACTAAAAATATTCAAACTCTATCCAAATAAATTTGGCATACTATTGAATTGGGTCAATAACAAACTAATGATTATCAGTGTTACTAACACATTTTACAACGAAAGATGACGTCGCAAATGTTGACATCATAAAATTATGTTAATTGTTTCAAAATTTATTTTCAAGTTTTAAGCAATTTCTTTTAACCCAAACTGCAACAATTAAAGCAAAAAGTAAAAGAAAATGGTACTTAAGGAACAACAAATAAAAATAATTACAGACTTGCTACCCAAAATGTGACTGCCAAGGACCCATCAACGGGGTTTTCCAACCCTGGACTTGAGATTCAGGCAACTTCAAAAAATCACGAAACATGCAGCACCTGTAGTCAAGGGCGGTTTCACTCGACGTTTGTTCTAACGATCTAGTTGGTATTTAAGAGACTCGTTCTTGAAATTAGCGAAAGGGATTGGTTTTTGGTATGATTTGTGAAGGAGATTCATGGAACATGAAATTTGGTAGTGCCTAGCCACCCTTGCTGTAGTCCATTTCAGATTGTTTATGATTTCGAAACCTGGAGAGCAAACTAACCATACCTAAGACATGTACTCACTACCTAAAACGCATTTTTAGTTATTGTGTTATAGTGGCGTCTTCTTATAAAACAAATTACCCCAGAATGTATAAGAAACACTTCCTCGTTAGAGACTTCTGAAAGGGAAATCAACCGGGTATACTAAATATCGGGTTCCCGCACGGCAATCACGTAAAGCAATAGCTAAACATATTTTAATAATTTTAAAAGTAGCATTGTGTTATTGACTGATGATTTCCCGTGTTTTAAATGAAGTATTGATGATGATGATGATGATAATGACATATTTTGATATAGTTTTATATGTGTCATCGATTATAATCTTGGCAATATTAATTATGAAAATGAACTTTAGAAGCAAATAAGGAACGCATTTTGACACAATTCGTTCTACTTTATTCTTTTGTGTATTCTTGTAAATTTTCCTATCTCAAACCGTAAACGCATGTTATCTATTAATTTTGAAGGTTAATGAACATGTTAACTTTGGAAAAGGTCACTAACCGTCTGAGTTATGTCTTTACTGACTCGTTAATTACCTGCCGTTTGAAAACAGCCGGAAGTCACCCCTCCCCCTTTCCAGGTACATAGGAAAATTAAAAATTTCGAATATTTATCTGAAAGTTGTCAAAGGCACGGTCCGATTTAATAGACTGCGGATTAGACCAGATAATTGGTTATTACTGACAAAAGGACAAGCCAAAAACTTAGCATCATTTTCTCACTGCTGGATTCAAACACTGCTATCTGTAGTATTCCAACATCCTTCCTTAGTGTAGTTATGTCGTCAAGGGGAAGAAAGTCCATGTCTTTGTTGAGTTTTCCAAAGTAGAGTTTTCTGTCTTCGTCAGAACTCCAAAACATGTATCTGCCGTGCACAGCCAGAGCCCTGAGATCGTTTGTCAAACGATAGTTGCTGAGGACAGTCTTGTGTTTCTTTGTCGGCCATGTAACTCTTGGTCGTAAACTTGAGGTACTTAGTGGCCTTGCAGTTGTATTTGACAATGAAGAAGTTGGCTTTGTCGGCGCCGAAGTTGGCTTTGCAGATGTGGGTCTGTCAGACGTTGGTTGATCAAGTTCGATGACGCGGATTTGATGGATATACCTGTTGACATAAAACAACTTGTTTGTTGTCTTGTCAACGGCAATAGATGCTATTCCGTTCTCTTTTTGAACCATGTTCTGTAGTGTAAGGTTGACTGTAGCTCTAGTATCAAGAGTTCCCTGGTAAAGTCCATTATACAACGTGTAATAAGTGTTTGAAACGCCAAAGTAGAATTTACCCTTATGTAGTATAGGATACTTAAAATATACGTCATCTCTGATGAATAACTCTGGGGCCTTAAACACTTTTCTCACGTTGCTTCCATTGAGGTGCATTTCATAAAGAAAGTCTTCACCTCCAATGTAAAGTTTCTCGGCAATCTGGTCAACCATCAAAGAAGATGGAGATCCTGAGATCCCAAAGGAAGAGAAGCTTATCAAAACAGACTCGAAATGATTCGCTTTTTGATCAAGAAAAAGTTCTCCGGTACCCGAGATCTTGCGCTTACCGTTGTCATCAAGCAAATGGATTTTGATGATTTTAGATCCATCTGCAGCAAAGATGAGATCTTTCTTGTAGTGAATGGCGATGCTTTTGATTCCGCTTGCACTAACGTACAAAGTCTTCACTATGCTTCCTGTGGAGCTTGATACATTGATTTGGTTACCGTTGGCATCTCCGTATATCGCGAACGGAGCAGCATAGCAGCCACAACTCGCTGATGCAACAACTAAAGCTATTAACAGCAAGAACTCCATCTTTAGCTACAGAACTATGATAACGGACTTCGTGCGCTGGTTGCAGGGAATGAAATTTGTTAATGCCCTGCTGACTTATTAAACGTCTCCACTGACTTGCAAAATGTAAACTGGCAAAACCTGTTTTCTAATTAAGATGATGTCACCAAGCCAGCTGACAGTCTTCGAATTTTTTTTTCTGCCGAATTTTGTTTGATCAAAGACTAAAAAATGGCTAAACTGCTCGATTTGCAATTAAAATAACATTTGCTTAAGGAAGGACTAATGAAGAATGAACTGGATAGACGGAAACTGCATGTATAAACTGAAACCACATGAAACTGAAAACCTTATAGCTTGTTACCTCAGTAAACAGGTGCACAGAGTTCAACGCTTGTTTAATTAACGTTTCAGCTTGACTCGACCCGTAACTGACACCATTATTCAGGTATTCAGTGGGTTTCTGTAAAAATGAAACTTAATAGAACCGTGTTTTGCTATGCTTGTTTTGACTAATACCTATTTAACCCTCAAACTCCAAATAAAATTTGAACTAAAAGAAAAACATTTTCTTAAGACTGGAGCGGATGCAGCATTTTAGCAAGGAAGGAGTCAGAATGACTTGAGGGGACGAATGGTTTCATGCTACCGTTTTAGTCAAAATCAAAAGGTTTACGGGTTCCATCGAACTGCTCACCTGGCTTGTGAACCCTTTGGATCCGCCACAGTGGCGAAGGACTAACGAGGAAAAATTTCATTTGATCAAAGACTAACAACTGATTAAGCTTCTGGATTTGTAATTAAAATAACATTTGCTTAAGGAAGGACTAATGAAGAATGAATTGGATAAACGGAAATTGCTTGTAAAACTGAAACCACATGAAACTGAAAACTTTATAGTTTGTGTCCTTAGTAAACAGGTGCACAGAGCTCAGCACTTGTTTAATTAACGTTTCAGCTTGACTCGACCCGTAATTGACACCATTATTCAGGTATTCAGTGGGTTTCCTTAAAAATGAAACTTAATAGAACCGCGATTTGCTATGCTTGTTTTGACATAACCTATCTAACCCTCAAACTCCAAATAAAATTTAAACAAAAAGAAAAATTGTTTCTTAAGGCTGGGGTGGATCCAGCATTTTAGCGAAGAAGGAGTCAGGATGAATTGATCATGCTACCGTTTTCGTCAAAATCAAAAGGTTTACGGGGTTCCATTGAACTGCTCACCTGGCTTGTGAACCCTTTGGATCCGCCACAGTAGCGAAGCACTAACGAGACCATTAATTTCGTTTGATCAAAGACTAACAACTGGCTAAACTTCTGGATTTGTAATTGAAATAACATTTGCTTATTATAAAGGAGGCCTAATGAAGAATGAATTGGATAAACGGAAATTGCATGACATTTAGTGTAAAACTGAAACCATACGAAACTGAAAACTTTTTAGTTTAATACCTCAGTAAACAGGTGCACAGAGTTCGTTACTTGTTTAATTAAAGATTCAGCTTGATTCGACCCGTAACTGACACCATTATTCAAGTATTCAGTGTGTTTCCTTAAGAATGAAACTTAATAGAACCGTGATTTGCTATGCTTGTTTTGACTAATACCTATCTAACCCTCAAACTCCAAATAAAATTTTAACTAAAAGAAAAACATTTTCTTAAGGCTGGAGCGGATGCAGCATTTTAGCGAGGAAGGAGTCAGAATGACTTGATCATGCTACCGTTTTTTTCAAAATCAAAAGGTTCAGTACGGGGTTCCATCGAACTGCTCACCTGGCTTGTGAACCCTTTGGATCCGCCACAGTGGCGAAGGACTAACGAGGAAAACATTCGTTTGATCAAAGACTAACAACTGGCTAAACTCCAGATTTGTAATTAAAATAACACTTGCTTAAGGAAGGACTAATGAAGAATGAATTGGATAAACGGAAATTGCTTGTAAAACTGAAACCACATGAAACTGAAAACTTTATAGTTTGTGTCCTTAGTAAACATGTGCAGAGCTCAGCTCTTGTTTAATTAACGTTTAAGATTGACTCGACGCGTAACTGACACCATTATACAAGTATTTAGTGGTTTTCCGGCGTAAAAAATTAAATTTAATAGATCCGTGATTTGCTATGCTTTTTTTGACTAACTGACCTATTTAACCCTCAAATTCCAAATAAGATTTGAAGAAAAAGAAAAACATTTTCTTACGGCAGGGGCGAATATCGATGCAGCATTTTAGCGAAGAAGGAGTCAGAATGACCTGAGGGGATGGATGATTTTATGCTACCGTTTTGTCAAAATAAAAACGTTTACGGGTTTCGATCGAACTGCTCACCTGGCTTGTGAACTCTTTGGATACGCCACAGTTGCGAAGGATAAATGACAAAAGACTTGGTTATAGGAAAACTGTATAACTTGTATAAACATGAAACCATCTGATACTGAAAACTTAAGTTTGTAGAGCTCAGCATTTGTTATAGATATCGTTTCAGCTTGACTTAACTACTAACCTACATCAACAGTCAGGTTCTTGGTTTTCCGAAAATAATATAATTTCTTATAGAACCATATTCCTATCAGTTAGCTACCATATTCGCCGTATATGAATTTGTTGTGCTTTAGTAATGTATTGACTATTTGTATAAATTATATAAATTCAAATTCGACAGCCGTTATAATACCACTTAACTCCAGCTCTGGCTTTATAAAGAATAGCACGGCAACTCGAAATATTGGCAATTTAACCTGCCCCAAAGATCAGGATGTTTTTGAAATAGCCCTGCACTATCAAAATATTAGTTTGTACCGTAATACCTATTTTAATTGTCAAAGCAAGTGAATTGAAACTCTGCAGTTTAAACTAAGCAATTTGTTTAAGAAAGAATTAAGTATTGAAAACATTTAGAAGCAATCTTCGTTTGAAACAAATTTTCCATAACTCTTAATGATAATTAAGTGTGTGCGAGGCTGGCACAGTTGGTAAGATCTCTGACTACCAACCAGAAGGCCCCGGGTCCAAACCCCGTCCTGGTCGAGGGTTGAACTTTCGGGGCGACCTTCTTTCGCCACACCGTCCGTGGACAGGGACGTTAAGCCGTTGGTCTAGTCTCTCGACGTTCTATCGGG
>JAOEHT020241518.1:0-18922 GCA_025448195.2 Parazoanthus atlanticus
GTTTTTAGCATCATATTGATATTGAATTGTGTTTGAAAAATAATAGCTAATTATCTTGAGAACTGTTCAGACACATTCTTTGTAGCGGCTATTAAAATCCAAGATTGTTGTTGTGGTTTCGTCTTACACGATGTCTTACACGATGTGTGCCAAGAGGGGCTAGGGAGATGTGATACACACTAGATGAAGACGGGGATCCTCACGACTAACTACTCACCTAAAGATATCGCTGTGTTGCCAGCATGGTGGTCCTGATGGTGTAATTAATGGTTAGCATGCCTGACTTGTAATCTAGGAGACGCGGGTTCGAGTCCGGCTCAGGAAATAAACCATTTTTTTCCGACATGTGTGTCGAACGATGCAGTGAGAGACGAAACCACAAAAACAAGATATGACTCTGCGTCTGCCCAGTTACTCAGAACTTACAAGAAATCCAAGATTGCGGACGGATGACTCATTTAATCTTATAATCCTATTATCCTACATGTCTTATGTCTCATAAATTGTAACATGAATATTCCTGTGAAATTCTTTGCATTTAATGTCATTAATATCACCATAGTTGATAAAACTAACTGGTTGTGAAGCTCAACAAACTTCAAAAGGAGTGTACAAAGCTGCCTTGTATTATGTTGAACAAACTGTGACGTGACTGTTTTACGTGTGGGCCCAAATGTTTCTACTGGTTAGTTGTTCATATGTATTTCAATATCTTTTGTATTTTTTTCCCCAATTATCGGGCCAAGAAATTATATTTTTTTCCGCAACAAACACTTGCTACTTGTCCCCGTGCGATTTCTAGGTTGTCTCATAACAAATCTCGCGCACAACTAGCAGAAGGTGAAAAAGACTCGGTGTTTACATCAGTAGATATGTTTGGCGGCAATTTAGCTCAGAATATACTATTTGCCAAGATTTACAACTGAGTAAGAGTTAAAAGGGTCTGCAGATGTTTACATAGATTGTTTAAGTTTCCAACAACAATTTTGATCAGAATATATACAATCTGCTTCTAAAGGCAGAGGTACAAATCCAGTTCATTTTGGGGATTTGTTCTCTTTTGCTCCGCGACAAATGAGCTGGTTGATTCGCAGGCGCAGCTCTGGGATTCTCCAGTAGTACAGAAAAGGGTTCAATGCTGAGTTCGATAACACAATGGTGGATGTGATCAAGTTAGCGCCTTGTACTATACGTGCGTGTCCGATCAACTTCACTACCAGAAAGTAACCCATGTAGGGCATGTAACACAGGAGAAACACTCCGTACACATACAGCATGCTCGTCACTGTCTTCCTGTATCGCCCGATTTTGAAGGTGTCGCGCTGTTGTTGCCCGGTCTGGGTATGGTTGAAGACTTGTACTTGGCTGACGTGGCGTTGTAACATTCGGCGGATTGCGATGTAGTTACCCGAGGTGAGCAAAAAGCAAAAGGTGGAGACAATCGCGGCGATGGCAGAGTGCACTGTCATGTTCAACACGAAAACCACCCCGACAATAATGTCGGTTATCCACAGGAAACCCACGACCAGTTTGGTCTTCTTCACCGTCACAGTGCTCCGGTATTTGAATGAAAGATACACTGCGAGAAATCGATCAACGCTGATGGCGGTAAGAGTTACATATGACATCCATATGAAGGAGACTGCAATTGAGATATAAGCAACATGCAGTTTGCAAGACAAATCTATTTCTCCCTTTAGCTGTGCCACCCTCAAGGCGATGTACAGCGGCTGTGCGATGAGTCCCACACCGAGATCGGAGATGGCGAGGTTACAAAGCAGTACATACGATGGAGTGTGAAGTGAGGAGTTGCGTACAACTGCCAGAATGACGGCCAGGTTACATGTGACGGCCACAAGACTGCACAGCCCATTCACGATGCATGTGGCCACTTGCAGTTCATGCAGCTCTGTTGCGTACTGTACCCACCGAGCCAAATGTAAACACAGCGAGGCGAACATCGAGAAGGAACTTTTACAGAAATCTGACGACTAAAAAACGAGTTCAGCTTTGCTGTTCTATGTACTCCTTTTCAACAACAAGTCTTCAGTTTTGTTGACATTTATCAATAAAACTGCTTTAACCGGCTCAGTTTGTTCATCAATGAAACCACGTTAGCTGATTCCAAAGGAGGAATCAATGTGTTTCCGTCTAGGAAAAAAACAGAATACGTAAATTATGTGGTGTCACTTTAGAGTTAAATAAACCATGCAATATTCAGTGTGTAATTACCTATTTGCAAGGGCTGCTAGGTACTAACAATTTTCATGTTTTATGTATGTCCTTCGCAAATTATCAAGAAAGCCAACTCATTTTTGTCAATTCCAAAAACTGAATCACTGAAACCCTTAAAAGCCAAATCATAAGGACAAACATCGATCGAAAAATACTATCAAATTTCAGGTCCCAAGTTCCCAAAACATTCCAACTTCCACTTACCATCTTTTCTTTTTCTTATTTTTTGGTTGCTAAAATTATTGAAATAAGCAGCTCTTTAGGACATAGCTGGACAACAGAAGCCCAATCTAGTCTGGTCGAGTTTTGCGATCGAAGACCTTTTTTTTGGTCGTTTCGTTTGACGCTAAAGCCAACTTTGGTGGACCGGCCTCCTGGGAGCTATGGACATATAATCATTTGTACAACTAATGCTTAGAACCTTTACGAAAGCCAAATATTAATGACAAACCTTGTCGGAGTTATCGTACGAAAAGCACGAAATTTAGGACATACATAGGTATACTCAGCCGCCCTTGCCTTTTGCTATTTTTGTAGAATTAAGGCTATATATACTGCTAGAGATCCCAGGTTGTTTGATGTGCATCACCTCACCAAAAACAAAAAGAACCCCAAATTTCTTCAAAAACAGGGGAAGCAACTTCCCATACATTCTCTTAAATTGGATTCAAACCAATCATCTTCTCCACTAGCAAAGGCGGTAGTTTCAGTCAGCGGTCTTCAAACTTCATTTCCTGGACCCGGAGATACAGGAAGAGAAAATACTTTTGATTGCTCAGGCTCACTGAAAGTGATCATGCAATCAATAAATATATAGCAGGTATTTCGATCACAAATAAAGGCTAACTGTTGCCTCGGGAATACCAGTTGTTTGATACAGGGAGTTGGCGATTTCCGTTGAACGAAAATTAGGAAATAGCCTCCTCTTTTTCTCGTTTGCGACAACTGTAAATACATACAGAAGTTAGTGTCGTCAGGAGAATATGATAATATCGCTGCCGCTGGAAAAAAATGTCCCACAGTTTCGGCAGCTGAAAAGCATAGCTTGTAAAAGGTTAGGAGACTTTGTCTTTCCGTTGCAAGACTACCTACAGATCAATTTCAAGTGTTGAATGAAATCTAGTGAGTGAAAGTGTCACGAAATGGAATTTCTGTTCACTTACATTGCAAGATATAAATTCTTGAAATCGGCTTTCGTTCATACATTTTGAAACTCTTGCTGACTTCGATCAAAATTTAAAGAACGCTGAAGACAAAGTGTTAAGATGGCTTCTACCTGTTTTTCAGTTTTCGGTGCCACTGGATTTCCTTAAAGTTTCAGAATATTAAGCTTGTGCCGAACTCTCACAGTTGAGTATTTTTAAGACTTCCTTAATTAAATGTTCTTGTTGTGCAAGCAAATTTAATACAACAAAATGGGGGTAAACGAACTCATTCTTGTGTAAAGTACAGTTGATTGCTAAAAACAGGGTGTTTTAGACGCCCTGTAGAGTAACCATGGAAACGTAATATTTAGTTCGAGTACAACAGTTGACGAGTTTTCCCCTCTTTTGTATTATACTGTAAAACAGTTGAACGTTTCTTGGGGTGACAAAAGTTGCCAAATATTAGTAGTTTTTGTTAACGTTAACGATATAGCTAAACTTTCGGACCGCCCTGTAACTCTTTTAGACAAGTTCCTCTCCCCTGGCCATGCAGTTATCTCAAATGTTCGGGAGCCTTCGCCCTCCACGTGATGTTTCCACTGTATACAAAAATGATTGAGCAGAATAAGCTCACAACTTTGACTTTATAAAATGGGTTCCATTTTTACTGAACCTGAAATGTTTCTCGAAAGAAAAGGCTAATTTTTGTTTTGATGATTTGGAATTGTTGCTATGCAGTGCTTAGCAGCGAAACTGTATTAACACATCAACAAAGCCTCCCGTTCGTCAGGTATTGTGCTCATTTCTACTAAAACGAATTTATCAAATACTTTACAAAAAGCTACGTCTTGTCAGCTGTTTTGGGACGAAATACCCCCTGGCAATCTCCACCTTCATTCCTTTTATCGTCGTTTCTGATCGTCAAGAAAGGGTCGGTCGGTAAAAAAGTCAGCCGAAAAAACATCCAGGCTAAGTATTAAATGCTGCTTATGTAGGGCGGAAATAAAACTTATGTGCTAGATTCAGGAGTAAAAACATTAAAGCGATGATTGTTTGCAAAACCAAAACACTGAATATCGGTGAACCTACCTCCCAGAAGGATAACTAAAAGAGATCCAAACTTTTCTGAAGTCCAACTAGAATGAAATAGCCAAACCAAAAATATATCGTGTGTTTGTCCAGCTAAGTGTTATTCGCCGCGGTAATGCACTTTTTATATTATTGACTGTAGATGACACTTGATATCGGCAGGATGGCTGTTAAAGCCAAGTCTTATTGGATGCGACATCGATCGAAGGCCAGCAAGTGACGTGTTGATTGCCAGAGGTATGCAGCGCGATCACAACACTTTTCCAAAAAATCCCCCGATGCTCTTTTGTCGTAACTTTAACATTTCTAAATACATGTATTGGAAACACTCACATTGTAAGGTATTGTAATTTCTTTACTAAACGGAAAGCGTAGGTGGTTTCAATCAGCCGTAAAGTTAATGTGAGGACACTGCCAAAATACTTCTTCAGTTGTCGTTTAATGGTAATACGACAACAGTCGAGCAGATGATTTCTTTTGGAATTGTAAAATATTATTTCATCATTTTTCTTAGTTTAGTTTTTTCGCTATTAAGAAAGCATGTTGAATATTTCAGTCAGGCGGAAAATTTGACCAAAGCAACGCATTAGCCTCTGTTTCCAAAATATACTTATTATTATCGTAAATGAAGGTTTATTTATATCATTAAAAGTTTTCACAATGGAGTTGTTACGGTTCCTGACCAAGAGGACAGCGGGTTGCAACTAGCAAGGGTAATTGTGAAGAAAGACTCTTCTACGGGATATTCCTGGATGACCCACCTGAGCTCCCATGCCTTCGTTTAAAACATAACAAAAAAGGCAAGTTTGAAAACAGCAGATGGTTTTTTGTATTTAAGTGTTCTGCGGAACACTGAGGGAGTTACCTTATAGGAATATAACGAAGCATTTTAACAACGCAAACAAAACTACGCCTTATAAAATTAACGCCAATTTTCGAAAGTTATGTCTGCATCATATGCATTTAATTCACGCGAATTTCTGTGAGGTGCATGTTCTATGCATACTTAATTAACGCGATCTGATGCTTAGTAATTTCAGTAGCTACCCGCATGTTTCACAAGGCAAAACAACAACGCCCAACAACAGAACTCGAGGTTTAATACCGCAAAATGTAGACAAAAAAGCGACGGTCATATTGCACAAGAAAATAGACGTGAACTTTCCCCTTGGAGATATTGAATGACGATGTGTCAACTGACGGAGACGTGGATGACATGTAACTTTGTGGAAATAAAAGTACTGCAAATAACGACTGATAATGCTGTAATATAAAATAGTGTGATCTTAATCAACATTAACGTAACCGACTAAGAAGTCCCCTTAAATCATAGAAATAAGATTAATATTTTTGCAAGTTATCGATTTGAACCATCAAGTTTTAATTGTAAATTGCAATACATCCCATAAATTCTGAATTGCCTTTTCTCATTTTGTATTAAATCAGGTTTTTCATGGGGAAATAATGCAATAGCTATTGAGTAGACAGAAAATCATGACGTTAAATCATAACAAAATATTTTTGCGTTTCTTATCATTTTTCATGTGTTCGGGGTGTTGATCCTCTTTCGTACTATACTGAAAAACAGTTCGATTAGACTGACCTATTTTTGTAAATGGAAACATTAACTGACGGTTTTCTGCAAGCACTGCACCTTGTTGATAAACAGGCAGGCTTATTTGACTGTGAAATTCGCTTCAAAAGTCAACATTCTATTTTCTAAGCTTCCAACGAAGGTTAAATAATACATTTATGACCTGTGTTGTCATGTAATTGCTGATAACACAAGCTGGGAATGTTTATTTGTTAGTTGAGGCAATTTGCATGCGCGCAGATATTATACCTAATAATAGTACAGCGAACAAAACTTTTTCATAGCCCGTAGCCGTTGCCACTGTGGATTATGGGCCTTCCTTGCGGGGCAAAATGTACCTTTCATTAGTGGTCGTGAGCACACTTACAAAACGGCTTGCAGCGATTTTACATACAATTAACGGCTTATGTAACTGGGCAAAATTCAATTAAAGTTCAAATAATGCTGAAGCCCGAACAAGAATATTTCAGAAAGTTTTTTAAATTTATGATCTGGCGTCTTTCCAGTACACCAATACCGGAAATACTGTACAACATTTTGTTCTGCAGGAGTCTCTTTGAAAATTAGATAATATACATATCTAGCGCGTTAACAGGAAAGGGGTCTCCTGTAGTATGTCCGAGAGACTAGAATTCGCGAAATTACTTTCTGTTTAACTTCATTCAGAGCTCACTCTTGCAGTTCGTGTCTCGTAATACCGTTTATTTTGACGTCTAATGAAACATTTGTGATTCGGTTTTTCATTAGTTTATTTAGTGTTTTGCTTTTCCGTTACGAGCATTTGAAAATAGGTACTAATTTGGTCTATGAGACGCCTTCTTTTATCCAGGAGACCCCTTTCCTGTTAACGCGCTTCATATGTATAAGTATAAGTATATGTCTATGTTCAGTCTCAAAATCCTTCTCTGAGCTACACTGACGAGTCCTCAAAGGACGAAACAGTACTGTTTGCAGATTGAGTATGTATATGTATATGTATATGTATATGTGTACACTTTTATCAATTATACGTCAAATAGCTACATTCCCTAAAATATTTTGAGCCATTTCTTTGGTCAAGGTTATCCAAGAAAGAACGTGAGGCCGCATCTCTGACAATTTTTAGAAAGAACTTTAGACAGAAGAATCTAACTTCCACTGATCAGGGCCGGCACGTGTATAAACGTAGATTTTTACCATTTCTAAATAGGTGTCGCCGATTAGTGGTCCCTTTGGGTCTGCTAGAAGAGTTGACATTATAATAAAATTGATTGATTGATTGAATGATTGTTTAGAATCGTTTTGAAGAATGCAATAGATCAATAAATTCGAACTGGCAAAATGCCATTTTCAGGCTATACGGTTTATCCCAAAGATGGACGTAAAGTAAAACCTTATAAGCCAGAATGAGAACAATCTTAAAATTTGGCTAAAACAGACTTCCGTAGCTCCTCCCCCCTCCTCCCCTCCCTCTCCGCCTTCCCCAATGGAACACGGTTTCCTAGGTGTCAAATTAAAGCTTGGAGCCTGTTGTTTTTAAACATGTTGAATTTTAAAATATTCAACATGTTTCCAGTTATCACATTTGCACAAGAAAGAGCAAAACAGCTGTTTTTGAATAGGGGTAGGTGACTGCAGAAAATGGAGAAAGATTCCTGTAACGCTGATACGTCATAGCTTTTCTATAGTAAATTCCTGCAGAAAAGCTCGTGTGCTCATTGGTTCACAACAAACAATGCCTTGATCGATACAATTCAAAAAATTGAATAGACCCGTTCAAGACACAGGGAAAAAGACCTAAATCTGAAATATAGGACAATCAGAGGAAGCGTTAGGAAAAGTTGGATTACCTATATCATGAGATATAGGAATTGCTACATATTGAAAAACCTTGATTCTAAGCATCTAGGAAAATCTAGGAATTACTGGAGTGTCGTTCATCTTGAAGAAAAAAATTTAATGTGACAATGGATTTTCTATCTTAAGATATAGGAACGACGACTCTACTGGTAAGGAATTTCCTGTATTGTCATGTAGGAACTTCCTATGTACTTGTGAAGGACGTCCTTTATTTCCTATAGGAAAACATGGGAATTCCTTTATATTCATGTAGGAAAACCTAGGATTTCCTAAATAAACATATGGGTTTTTTTATATGTACGTGTGGGATAATTTCTTGCTTCACAAATGTTGGATAGCCTACATCTTAATGTAGTGGAAAAAGAAAGTCGAGTCGTACACTCACATTCCTATTATATACTCTTAAACGTTTTACGAGTTTAGCTAATTTCTTTCCGTCGTTTTTACTCTTGACAAATAATTAAACGATTGCAAGTGCGGCGAATGATCTACAGCGAACAAAGAAGCATTTGAAATTATCATTGACAATTTTCTTTGCTCTGTTGTTGTTGTTGTGTTCTGTGGCATGTGTTACGGTTTTTAGAAGAGTGGGAACTTACAACAATCAAAACTGCCGTAGTCTAAGAAATAGTCAAAGATATTCAAACTGCAAAACACTGACCTAAACTTGCAAAATTTTAAGGGTCCTGTTATTATGGTCTCCCACAGTGTCATAGTTCGGTTATCTTGAATGTGTTATAGTTCCCTTAAGACTTCAAGACAGCAGAAGCAGATTTATTGTATAACCATATAGATGAAAAAATTACTGGATGCCTATTGATTAAGAGCAGTGCAATTATTTTGTAATTCTGTGGAAAAAAATGTAATTCTGTGCAATTACAAACTCAATTTCTCAAATCTGATTGGATGAGAACACAATAGAAGTCAATAAACCAATCAAAATACGGCAGATTCAATGACAACCGTGGAGGAAAATTCAAACACAATCTTGAAAACAAACCTCGAAATGATAAACATGCAGCATATGAAACAAAAACTTCAAAAGTCCAACCCAAAGTGAAGATACAGTAGACGGACTCAGAACTTGATAATACTTTGTTCAAACAGTACGAAAACCTCTCCACGTAAACAAAATCTCCGCTCCTCTCTCTGGCAAAAACAGCAAAGAAAGGAAACCGTTGACGAGGGCGCGCGCGCAAACATTTTCCCGCCACTTGTGCAACGCACGCACGACAAGCCATTGCCTGGTCGCTAAGTTTTTAGTGTTTTTGCTCGAAATTGCTTGATACTATAGAAGAAGGAAAAAAATAATGGGAAAGATAAAAAAGCAGCTGGCAATTAGAAGAAGAGATGATTGGCAGAAATAGAGGTAGAAAAAAGTAAGTGGAAAAAGGATTTGGGCAGTGAAGGGACAGTGAATTGGAAGGTATTAACGGAAAAAAATATAAAGGAGGCAAGAGCCCTGTAGAAAACTACGTTATGTGGCATAGATTATTTATTAATAGAAATAGAAGGATGAGCAAAAATGAGGTGCTGCTGCTGATCAAGATTGTGATGATGATGAGGACGACAATACGACCGCGATGGCAATGTGGGCAACGACAACAAACGAGAAGACGAAATGAGAAGCAAAAGGATGATGGTGCTGATGGTGATGGTGATGGTGATAGCAGTGGTGATGGTGATGAAAATGAGGAGGACGACGAGAAGAAGAGGGAGGAGAAGGAGGAAATGGAAAAGAATGAAAGGGATTAAATATAATACTGAACAGAAAGCGGTTAAAACGAAAGCTGAAGAAAACTCTAGTTAAAAGAAGGTTAAATGAGGCAAAGGAAGCGGACACCAAAGAGGAAAACAGCAAGGGTGGGAAGAAGATGATAGTAATGAGGATCACGTTAAGAGAGGTTAAAAGGTTGGCAATGTGAAAAACGTTCAGGAACAGAGGATCAAAGGGTCGAGGAGGAGTAGTTGAAGAATTAGGAAGAGGTTGATAATCATGAGAAGAAGAGGATGAGATGGTTGAGCAGGTATAGTTGAACGAATACGAAGAGGTTGATGACCATGAGGAGCAGGAGATGACAAGGTTGAACAGGAGCAGTTGACGGAATGGGAAGAGATTGATTGTAATCAACAGCAAAGGATCAGAAAGATGAGTAAGAGTAATTGAACAAATAGGAAGAAGTTGATAATAACGAGGAGGTTGAACAGGAGCAGTTGACGGAATGGGAAGAGATTGATTATAATCAAGAGCAAAGGATCAGAAAGATGAGCAAGAGTAATTGAACAAATAGGAAGAAGTTGATGATCATGAAAAGAAGAGGATGGGAAGGTTGAGCAGGAGTAGTTGAACGAAAAAGAAGAGGTTGATGATCATGAGGAGCAGAGGATCAGAAGGTTGAACAGGAGCAAGGAATAGGAAGAGGTTGAAGATAATGAAGAGCAGAGGATCTGGAGGTTGAGCAGGAGCAGTTGATGGAACAGGAAGAGGTTGATGATCATGAGGAGCAGAGGATGAGAAGGTTGAACAGGAGCAAGGAATAGGAAGAGGTTGAAGATAATGAAGAGCAGAAGATCTGAAGGTTGAGCAGGAGCAGTTGATGGAACAGGAAGAGGTTGATGATCACGAGAAGCAGAGGATGAGAAGGTTGAACAGGAGCAAGGAATAGGAAGAGGTTGATGATAATGAAGAGCAGAAGATCTGAAGGTTGAGCAGGAGCAGTTGATGGAACAGGAAGAGGTTGATGATCACGAGGAGCAGAGGATGAGAAGGTTGACAGGAGCTCAACCTTCTCCGAAGCTGGTACCCCTAATTTGTTAAATTCAACATAATTCAATGTAAATACGCAAATAAGAGGTTACAATAAAGTTGTCTTGTTAGAGCAGTTGATGGAACAGGAAGAGGTTGATGATATTGAAGAGCAGAGGATCTGAAGGTTTATCAGGAGCAGTTGAACGAAAGGAAAGAGGTTGATGATCATGAGGAGCAGATGATAAGATGGTTGAGCAGGAGCATAGATTATTTTATAATAAATCAACACAAGGTATTTTTCAAATACTGGTTTCATAATTCACCAATTAATATCATTTTACCATATCATGTACTGAAAATATTCGAAATGGTAGTATATGGATTTTGAAGATGAGACTATTATCTACTAGAATCTTGAGTCGACCGAGTAAACGAAAGGCTTTACTAGCAGGTTAATGACTAACAAATTTTCTTTAAAAATTACATGTTTGGAACAGCATAGATTCCAATAATTGTTACCTGCATTGACAATAGCATCTATCTCTAGCACTGTAATATCTCCTCTCCACAGAGATACCTTGTTGTTAAGTGACTCATTCACACTGTACAGTGGCTGGGTTGGTTTCTTTCCTATAAGATACGATCCGATGTGTACATATTAATTAAATATGTCAGAATGCAAATGGAAAACACATTTTCTTGGAGAGCTTCTGATTTTCGTAATATAGAAAAAGGACGGATTTATGGGAGGGGCCGACAGGGCTTGGGCCTGAGCAATTTTGGAAACATTTTACAAGAAAAACCCTGAAAAAACGTCTTTGGAGCACAGATAACTCCCCCCCCCCCCTTCTTTCAAGAATGTGGGTTCTGGCCCCTCCTTTCTGAAATTTCTGGATCCGCCCTTGTAAATTTTGAATATATTTTGAATATCTTTGTTGATTTGAGAACAAGGATTACAAACACAAAACCAGGACAAGGATGGGCAAACATTTGACTCGTGTCAATGTTAAAATATAAATTTGGCATGAAATTACAAGCCACAGTAAAATAGTAATCTTCAGCTAAACATTTTGATACAGACTGGTGTGTTTAAAAGTGATTTTGGGTCTAAGCCAGTTTTATTATATAATTATTTACTGATGAATTGAAAAGTAATCTCACCAACATCCTGCTTAGTACTACAGTATATATGGATCTCACAGTCCAACAAAGCTAAATTTCAGGACAGCAGGATAACAAGACATAAATTGCATGCTATATCCCATTCAAAGGCAGATGACTCTAACACAGCATTGAAATTCCCATATAGTTCTAATTAATAGCTGTGTAGTTTTACTACCAGTAACACTGTAAACTAAACTATTAATTAAATTGTTCTCATATAGTTCTAATTAATAACTGTGTAGTTTAATACCTGTGTAATGCTTTAAATTAAATTATTAACTAAGGTAAACATTTAAAGGCTTTTTTTCTTCTACCAGTGAATTTTCAAATGGGGGCTTATTCGTGGAGAGTCTTGGTGTCTTGAAATGTAAATTGTAATTTAAGTAGTTCAATGAGAAAAAATGAGTACAGATAATTGTCCAGTGAAAACAAAAAACACACAGATCTTACTGATCAGAACACAAGTTAGTCAAACAAACATGCCAAGACTTAACTCTCAAACTTAGTCATACATGTAGTCAGCTCATGGGCTTTTTTGAGTCATTCAAATTACAATTGTCATTTATTGATAAATTTCCATGCTTAACTGATTTGTTGATTACATCACTATCCACGGATCAGACTTCTTTAACTGGGGTTAGTAGTACTAGACACTGTAACAGGCAAATTAATTTCACTTCACTAAAATTGGTTTGAAATGTGTCAAAGTTTTGCCTCCCCACAATTGCATATTAATTTCTTCTCAGCAAGAGCTCGCCTCACAAAATAATACATTTTTCTGAGGCCGAGAGACCTCTAACTGCAAAGGAAGATAATAGTCTGCAGGGAAGCGAATCAAAGCTTGGCAGAAATGCTTCATCATCAAAGGTCTTTTTGGTGGATAAAGATCCTCAGATAATTTATTAACATAAAAACCAAATTTCCCAAAAAAGAAAAGTCCAATGAGTCTGCTGTGAGAGTCAGCCACTTTAAATATTTCTGATTAAACAATCAATCAGCACTGATGATCAATTCTAATAAACCTACCCCTCCTGCCGGCCCCTAAACCTAAAGCTAAAGCTAACCCCAACCTTGCTTCTAACTAAGGGAGGGATAGGTGGTTAGTTGCCCAGAAACCTAGACATTGATCCACCAACTATGCCTGGTTTTACCTGCAAGTACTTTGCTAAAGTGGTAAGCATTATCTTGCCAGTACTGGGCCCATGTTGGAATGTCATTCACTGTAACATAGTTAGGGCCACATCTATAATGTTTTCTCCTTTCCTTGACAGGCATCTCGCAGTATTTCTTCCATCCTGGTTCCTTCCTTTTCTTTTCTTCCTTACCTGTCAATCAATCAATCATAATTCAGTATTTTATCAACACTGAAGGTTTCTACATGCAGTATGCACAATGGCAACACGGGTAAAGGACACTTCACTGACACCCCACCAATACTTCACCGACAGTCGGCCAAAAGACGGCCAACATTTCATCAGCAAAACAGTCAGCTGACTGTCAGCCATCTGTCAGCGGTCTTTCAGCCAACAATCGGCTGACAGACAGAAGGCCGGCAGTCGGCCAACAGTCAACCGACAGATAGCCGGCAGTTGCCAGGCAGAGTATCTGGAGTACATTATGGTACATATTCTTGACCTTTAGGTACCAGCAACATGAAAAAGCCACAGCAAGCTAAACTAACTGGGCATTAAGTAAACATCACTAAATGATCAGCGATTGCCTTCAGATATATAATTATATTCCTACAGTGTACATATAGTAATAAGTTGGGAGATCATTCAATGACACCTTAGCGAGTTGAAATTGGATCTCAATTCATCAATTCTCCTATTCTCAATAATATTCAGACAACTTCTTTTATAATGATACTGTAAAGAGAAGATAGATATTGATAAAATTGCCGGGTCATTTACATCATACGCCATAGACCAATTATACACTTACTGATTTACAATATGCTTTTTGTCTAAAAGGGCCTATGAACAAAAACTTTAATTCAAATGAAGTTAAGTTCCAGAAATCCAGCAAATGTATGAGAATGGGCATTGCTAAACAACGAAACAGCGAAACGAAACAGCGAAACGGCGAAACAGGAAACGAAACAGCGAAATGGGAAAAAACTAAAATTATTATTATTATTACTATTATTATTGTGGGTGACCAAGAGGAGCCCACAACCTAATCTTGAAGTGAGTCAGTGGCGGGAGCGATAAATTGAGCGATAAAAAATTTGTTCACTGGTATGCAAGGAATGTAAAGAATGTTACACGTGCTATTCACAGTAGCTGATCATGCTTTTACCACATTGAATGCATGTGAACATGAACTCCGTGATTTTCCGGAAACGAACATTTTCACAATTGAACTGGTGCGATCGAAGCTGGAAAAGATTTGTGAAGTTGCTGAGAGATTTTGTTGGTAAGCAAGCATATTTTGATTGTTATTACTGTAAGAATAAAGGTCCTCTAGGAGTCATTTGCCACCTATTTGCATTTTGGACAAATAGTTGTGTATCATAACTAACTTTCCTAAACTCTTTGTCTCTCAGCACTTTTGCTTCACAAATAGTCAATCAAAAAATGTGTCTTCAAACTGTTGTTTATCATCATGTACCACGACTACTTTGTATTTTGGAGTACCATATCGTAACTACATTATAACTGTAAACTCAAAGTTTGGCTTCAAGCTAACATTGTTGCAAAACTGTGCTGATGTTTATAGTTGTTTCAGACTGCCAAATTGTACTAGTGATAGGCCAATGGTTCAGCAATCTCAGTCAACTTGGATGCTTTTCATACAGTCAGCACACGTGGGTGGCCACCATGAACTGACTTAAAATGAAATAATATTTACCAACACTGCAAAACTATTTGTCCAAAATGCAGAGGTGGCAAATGACTCCTAGATGACTTATTTTTTTTACTGTAATATACTAATAATGATAAAGATATGCTTGCTTACCGACAAAAACTCTCAGCAACTTCACAAATCTTTTCTATCTTCAATCGCATCCAGTTCAACTGCGAAGATGCTCAAAGTAACAGCCATTTGAAATGCTTGATGTATGCAAAGAAATTGTTTGCTTACATCAACTCGTCGCTAAAACCAAATTTTGCCCGCACTTCGTAACCTTTGGATATACTAGTAGTAATAATAATAATAATAATAATAATTATAATAATAATAATAATAATAAACCCACGAATCCACTGAGTAAAGCCGCTGTAAGAGCCTGCAGTGCCTCATGGAGTTCTGAGCTTTTCTACTTGACATGTATTTCTTCTTATATTTTAAATTTTGTCACTTCTACTTCGTACATTGCTCTAATCCTCCAAAATACGTAAAGATTCAAAGTAAATTCCCAGTATTGGGCTATAGTTTATTCAAAGGCTATGTTTTTAAAATTGTCTCTTTACGTATTTTGGAGGATTAGAGCGATGTATGAAGTAGAAGCGACGAATTTTAAAATATAAGAAGAAATACAAGTAGAAAAGCTTACAACTCCATGAGGCACTGCAGGCTCTTTGCACTGAACCAAATTACAGCGGCTTTACTCAGTGGATTTGTGGGTTTATTATTATTATTATTATTACTTATTTAATTATTTTTGTTTTTTCAAAAAATTTTTAAATTTTTTCCAGTTTCGCCGTTTCGCTGTTTCGGATCGCTATTTCGCTGTTTAGCAATGCCCATCTCTGGCTACAATAAGCTGGTTTTTTGTCTTTCTCCTATTTACTCATCTTCTATTTCCTCTGACTAATCAATTAATCTTTTTAGAACTGAAACAAATTGGTCTGAGCTATCTGAACATGTAGGCGACAGAGCGGTAAAGGGTCGTCTCGCTTTTCTGAGCTTCCGAGTTAAGGACATTTATGGTAAGTTAAGTTACAAATTTGGTACACAAACTCCATTTTGGTCAAAAAGTAATGTATCAGTGTCAGACAACTTTGAAGAATGCCGTTTTGAGTAATATTTTCCTAAAGTCGTCCCAGCTGTTATATGCTAGTTGATTTGTATTTTGGTTAGAAGTTTAGGGCCCTAATAGCAAAATTAATGGCACGGAGAACTTGGGCGTATCTTTGTCAATACGCAAGAAACCTCACAAAACAGCATGCTCACCGTTTTCCTCTGTATGCTAGGTACAAGCCGCTGTTTAGGGATCCGCGGGCTCAACCCCAAACAGCTGGATACTGATCATGAGCCTAAGTTACTTGTTGAAATTGAAGCTCTATCTTTTAAAATTTGAGATATAACGATGCAAAGTTACGAATCTCTTGAGACTTATTTCGCATCTTTTACAAACTGTTTCACATTTTCTTATCGGTTTAAACGGTACCCAGTCTACAAAACATAACATTTCCCTTCGATAGACTAAAAGAGCATTCACTAAAAATTGAAGAAATAGTATATTTACAACCCTGAATCGTAAACTATGTTAGCTATATAAATCGATTGAAGCTAGAAAACACGAAAATGAAAAAATAAATGGCAAGAAGAGAAAAGCAACACTTGTTTTATACCTGCGTTCTCTGAGACCAAAGTGGCCGCTATTGCTACAGCAGTAACAAACAGGACACACAGAGAATCGAGGCGGATACCAAGCCACCGTCCCGTGAAGAGCAAAAGAAAATAAGCCTGCGTGTGCTGATCCACAAACCTGCAAAACAGAGACGTCTCTCTTTCTAAAAAGTTAAAGGTTAAGAACATGTTAGGGCAGGATATTCTCAATTTTAGTAGCCAATCATAGCGCGTAAAAGGTACCATTCACTGCTTTGGTATACAGCTGTTTAAAGAACGATGACATCTGCAAAGGGCAATACCAAGGCACAAAAAGGAAATATGGGAACCTTGTATTTTGCACTACATATCATCCACTGACCTGTACACGGAACAAACAAATGGCGTAGCGCAAAACCACCAAGGTTTTGATTTTGGAGGGAGTGACTTGTACTTGTACTTTTACTAACCTGTGAAACTGTTCGATAGACTTCCTCTGCATTCCCGATGAACGAATGACCTCCAAACCAGTTATGGTTTCAGTCACGTGAGAATAGACGGAGCTGCACCGTACAGCCTCAATACGCTTTAACTGTCGTGATGTCTGTAGGTAATACCAGGCTATATAGACGAATACAGACAGTAGTGGTACGACTGCGATAACCATCCAATAATTGGTGCCAACGGAGAGAACCACGGACCCCAGACAATGCATCAATAAGTGAAGCGCCCAGAGGAAGGTTGGGGGTAGCAATTCATCAATTGTCCCAATATCCCTTGCGAATCGGTTATAAATTCTCCCAGGCGGCGTGTTGTCAAAGAACAGGACAGGGGACTTGAGCACAGCTGAGGTCATTTTACCGTGAAGCTTTGAAGAAGCCCTGATGACGCCGTAGTAGAAGTAGAACGTTCGTAAAAACGCGAAAACCCAAGCAATCAGTACAAGGCCGCCGTAGATGTACAGATTTGCGTTAGCTTTCTGCTGGTCACTTGACATGTTGAGCATGTGAGACAACCAAATGTGAGGTGACATTATCACGACTGAAACAAATGATAACACTGTTTAAAATGTTATTTTGAATGACATGAGTATAAAATGCAAATGCAACAAAAATTATTTAATCACTGCAAAAGATGATTAAATTGTCAGTTACTGCAAATAACATGAAAATGAAACCACAAGACATTTGAAACTACAAATGAAAATCCGGGGGTTATCAATAGAAGAATTGGTAATCGAAGTCAATTCATGGATTGAGTTCAATAAGCTCTTTTTAATTGTTATAATCAAAGAAAGAATTTTTGTGAATTTTATGTGAATACCACTACCTGACCTAATCGAACACGATAAAGGTTAAAGGATAAGATGTTTTGTACAGTTCTAATAGTGAACAAAGTTTTTCTCGGTTATCATGCAACACAGTGGATCAAGACCCTGCGAACTACTTTTATAACTTTTCGTCCTTCGAACTGTAGCAACTGTTAAATGAAAGTGTAATCTAGTCCAACATTCTGGTTAATTCTGTGGGCCAGTTTCTTCTTCTTCAAATAAACATCTTATAATCTTATTATTGTTGTCATTATTCTCTTTGTCATTTCTATCATTATCATTGTCATTATCATTTTTATTAATATGATTTACTATTGTTATAATTATTAATATTCTTTTCATATATAGTTATGTTTGATTGCGTTCGCCTTATAAATTTCGTCCGATCATTTAGCTAAACAAGTAGTTATCGAGAACTTAAAGCAATGTATTTCAAATAGTGTTTCGACATGCGAAATCTGGCAAAGAGCTACTGAGAAGAATAGATTCAACAACAAGAAATAATTTGGCAAAAATGTGAACACAAATGTCAGTTCATACAAAATAGGATAATTGTTCCATCCGACACCATTTCAAACTCAAATTGTTGCTGTTATTGTCGCTTTCGCTGTCATTATTGTTGGTGATATCGTTGTCATTTTCAGCTACTCTAGTTGTCGGTCTCACTCTTGTTCTTGTTATGCTTAACTCCCTCGTACCAAACCGTACTTAGCTTCACCTTAGTAAAAAAATCAACAAGAACATATTTGACAGTACGAGTTAGTTGAGAATTGTATCTTTGTCCAAAGCTCCCTTTAAAGGGGATTGAGGTAAAATAAAGAACCGCTTGTTTAAAAAGTATTGAAAGTTCCATTTAGCAACAAGTTTTAATGCTAGAGACAATTAATTTCCATGTTTTTTTATTATTTATATTGTTTAATCTTCTTGGGCAAAGACAAAATAAATAACAGTTCACTGACTAACTGGATGTAAGGCGAACGCCGTTTTATCATAACGTCATCCTTCATTTTCCTTGGTGCCACCCACAACAGTCACACATTACAATGACGTCACTCACCTTGACCAGCAACAAACATTAAGACCAGTCCAACAACCAGAACTGTTGGTAAACCAGACCTGAAGCAGTTCCAATACGTCTTGTAGGTCACAGACCCAATTACTTGATGTTCCTCGGCTTGTTCCATGTCAACTGCTGTGTCTTCGTCATCACAATCTTTGCTGTGTTCTTTGTCTGCTAACACACTCGCCCGTCTTGCAGCTTCCTGCCCCTCAGCCTCGAT
>JAOEHT020241519.1:0-10761 GCA_025448195.2 Parazoanthus atlanticus
CCTAAGCGACTGATTTTTATATTTCGTCACGTTCGTTCATCTTCGCAATGGCGCCATTAGTCTCACCCTTGTTTACACAATCTGGCCAAGCAAATGCTGACTTCTTTTTCGATCATATACAGAGAAATCAAAACAAATTACCATAACTTTAATCTTGGCAAAAGCAATTTCGCCGATAACCCAAAGCTGAGTTATATTTGAAGTTAGAAATCGCCGGCAAGGTCCTAAAACTGCCGGCTGCTATTTCGAACCTTGTTAATAGCGGCAGTCTCTGCTCTCCTATGCTCACTAACACTAGCCCTATCACTATATCGTCCGGAGGAGGAGACCAAGACTACAGAGACATCAAAATAATAACCTCGGTTAGCCTCCTTAGCACTGAGGAAAATTCTTGGTTATTGGGGCAATCTCTTTTCCCCTATACGTTCACTATCACCTGCCCCCTATCACCATATTGTCTAAGGGAGGAAACCACGAGGCAATTCGAATAATAACCTCAGTTAGTCCCCTCAGCGGGAGGCAAATACAGTAAAATACAGTAAAAGGTTGCAGTCTCTACTTTCCCACGTTCACTATCACTTGCCCTTAATCACAATGTCTGCTTAGAAAGTTACCAATAGAGTTGCCTATGAAGGAGGTTAAACTGAGATCATACTGGGACATTTTGAGTGGGAAATACCCCTTTGCATGCTTCAATCCCCACACTAAACATTTTCTTTAGAGATACTACCCTTGTCTGTGTTACAAACGAAGCCAGCAAAATGGCATTCAACACTGCAACATGTATTTACAACCTACTCACTTACAAAGCGAATATTCCCAAGGTAGAGAAGACGATACTGGGATATGCATAAAAGAAAGTAAGTACGAAAATACATTTTTGGCAGGGTTAGTAATTTAGTATAATTGCAGGTGCTAGCTACAATTACAGGCACAGCATACTGTAAGAAGGAAGGTAGAGAGCTACATGAGCCGCCTCATACAAAAGGAGGTTCCACTGCGAGTTGTTCTGGGGAAGGAGTAGCTGCATGCAAGGATGTTGAATTGTGACTAAACGTACTTAAATTGACAATTAGGAAAATTGACAAATAGGTGAACTGAAACTAGGTAAATTGACAAGTAGGTAAATAGGTAAATTGAAAAACTGGCAAACTTACAAATATGTAAATAGGCAAACTGACAAACAGGTAAATACGTAAAATGACAAACAGGTAAATAGGCAAACTGACAAACAGGTAAATACGTAAAATGACAAACAGGTAAATACGTAAAATAACAAACAGGTAAATACGTAAACTGACAAACAGGTAAATACGTAAACTGACAAACAGGTAAATAGGTAAAATGACAAACGGGTAAACACGTAAATGACAAACGGGTAAATACGTAAACTGACAAACAGGTAAATACGAAACTGACAAACAGGTAAATACGTAAAATGACAAACAGGTAAATACGTAAAATGACGAACAGGTAAATACGTAAAATGACAAACAGGTAAATACGTAAACTGACAGATTCCAGAGATTCTGGTGTTGACAGAGAATGCCATACTGTTAAAACAGACTGGAGCACACCTCGCTAATTTCACCCGATATTTCAAAAATTTGCTTATTGTCAACCTGGGGAACATTCCTACCTTGTGTGCCCCTCACACCCTTCTGCCTCTCAATAACAACATAATTGTCTGCTGTCTCCTCCTTTAACACTCCATGACTGACCCAAAATGCCAGCCGTCTCCTTAGCAAACCATGCGGCACATGCATTGTGCTGCTAAGCTCGTCCAGTGTCCATCTTTCTGTTGAAAGAAAGTGTGGTGTTTCACTATCTTCCACTAACTGAATTACAAATATAATGACGGCCATCTGCCGTTGAATGACTGGAACAGTAACGCAACGCTTGTATTGTCTCATATTGTGATCATTCAACCGTTTCTTTGTATTCAGAGGGTTAGATTTTTAGAAATATGTTTGGTAGTAATATTTTCATTATTCGATAACTCAATCAGTGAGTTGATACATGGAAGTAATTCATGACCCACTTTCTAGACATAGTATGCCATTCCAATGGTTTGCCTATATGGAAACAACAAAGAGCAACCTTCAGCTTGACAAATTTCGCACTGCAAAAGTGAATAGAAATTGCTTGATGAAGGACTTGGAAACAACATCGGTCATTTACCTTTCTCCTGGAAGTGTATAATCGCTGTTGCTTGAACTGGAGTGACCGACAGGGAAAGGGTTCTGTCCTCCAGCTCAATGTCGAGATCAACCAGTCCCAGATGAGGTTTCCACTGTAGTGTCCGCATTCCCTTCAGTGCCTCATATCCCTTGGTGTAATCTGACATTGCCCTGCAGGAGAAACAACTCCAAATCTTTACCAACCCAATGTAACACACCCACTCCCTTCGGTGCCTCATATCCCTTAGTGTAATCTGACATTGCCCTGCAGGAGAAACAACTTCAAATCTTTACCAACCCAATGTAACACACCCACTCCCTTCGGTGCCTCATATCCCTTGGTGTAATCTGACATTGCCCTGCAGAAGAAACAACTCCAAATCTTTACTAACCCATTGCAACACACTCTTTCCCTTCAGTGCCCCATATCCCTTGGTGTAATCTGATATTGCCCTGCAGGAGAAACAACTCCAAATCTTTACCAACCCATTGCAACACACCCATTCCCTTCAGTGCCTTATATTTCTTTATGTAATCTGACATTGCCCTTCAGGAGAAACATCTCCAAATCTTTACCAGCCCATTGCAACACACCCACTCCCTTCAGTGCCTTCTATCCCTTTATGTAATCTGACATTGCCCTTCAGGAGAAACAACTACAAACTTTCACCACCCCATTACACTGCACCCACGCCCTTCAGTGGTTATACTCTCTAGTGAAATAGCCCGTGGTCCCACTGGAGAAACAATCTCAAATTTACATCAACGTCACTGGACAAACGATCTGAAATTTACATTAACCTCATTGCAACTAATCGATCTTCTTCACTGCTACGTACCTACATACAATACATCCACACGCCAACACATTCAATTATTTCTTACTTTTGGCAGTTCACCTTGCTGGGTGTATACTTGTTTTAGACTTATCCCATTGTAGTTCATTTTTCAATAGAACTGTAATTTTTTATTTGTATAATGAAAGCCAATAAGTCAAAGATAAAGACAAAAAATACCTCCCATTGTCTGGCAAGAGAAACAGTGTTAAGCCAGTGTCTACCCAATTGCTATGCGAGTATATTCTCCAGCGTCTGAAAACTACCTAGCCAAATCTTCAAATCTAGTCGCTCTGAAGGAAAATATATATAAACCTGTTTGATATCTCAATGCGTTGCTTTAACGTACTCCTTTTATGATAATGTCTCACGATATAATGACCCAGTTCCATAAGTAGAAACAGTCTCAACCTCTATTCTTGTAGATTATGCATTTGTATTCAAACAGACAACCGGCACTGGGGAGCATACACAACTAATCCCATGTTACAAAACGTTTACTCACTGATTGACATCATCAGGAACCTTGAGTTTCTCTTCCTTAAAAGAAGGCCAGAACACAGCTGACAGAATCATGGCGTTCATGTCAATATTCGTCTAACAAAGAGATAACAAATAGAATCAGTATTGTTGGTGTTCAGTTGACAAAATATAGGAAAATATACCAGTCAACCCTTCATAAGTGTATCCAGAGCGTACTTCTTAAGCGTACCACTGGATGCACTAAGTTTTCTCAGGTGGATGAAAATAAGACGATGTCTTAAATAGCGAAACACCCTTAAAGCACAGGGGACCCTCTACAACCAACTGTATAGGTTCCTAGGGACTCCATATAACTCTGCATTAATGGACTTTCTGCCGTTAGTGACTGGGATGACTACAAGCTTCTTTACAGCTCATGTAATTGGCTAATAATTAGGATACAAATTGGCTAGCAATAAATAATACGAAAAACTCGTAGTTCCTAGAGGCGTACTAAGGATCACTTACTGAAGAAAAGATGAAAAGTTGAGTTTGCTACATTGACTAGCAAAACAACTTTTTCCGACAGCGCGCTTGATTCTTTGGAATCGACTGACTGAGAGGTATAAACATGTGAATTGTACTTGCACATGAGAAGAAGTTGAAACAACTCTACGTAGCGAGATCTCCAACCAGTATACAGTACTCAGTTAATGTTAATCAGTAGTCAGCCCTAGATGGAGCATTATTTTTGGAAGAAAAGTGAAGCACCTCAGTATAATCTTATTGTAAACATTCTTAATGCAGCTCCTTTTTTGAAATGGACAGGTTTTACTGTTCTCCCCAGTCTCCCATGCAGCAAACCGGGAGATTTGTACACGTCTTTATGGTGTTCTTATTTCTTGTACCGATTAAACTCATCTTAATTACTCAATAGTACTGGTTGCCAGGCTCGCTTAGCCCTTATGATTATTCCAGGTAACCAGCACCTATTTCTATTTCAACTTATTATTAAATAATTTGTAAATACAAATCTAATAGGGGAAATATAGTATCTGTTGTTGTGTCGTGAGCTAAAAGTTGCGTACGTGTAAATAACCGCTTAAAGTCTGCTGCATGCGAGAGCTGTAGGCAAAGTTGTACTGTGTAAATCGGCCTTAAGAAAACTTTCACGCTAACATCAAGTATTAATACATAAAACATTGATTTGGGAGAATGGACGACCACTCCCTATGTAACGACGATTAAAATAAACTATTGACAAAGAATTTACCTTTTATCTAGATGTTATAAAATCTGTGCATGTTAGAGAAACTACAAGATTTAAAATAACTCAAGTGGCAAAACTGACTGCTAGAATTGCCATCCTGAATAATGTAGATGCTTATTTACAAATCAATATCTAAAGTTTTAATACAGTGGGCCTAAATTTAAAGAAAATTATACAAATTCCAAAGCTGTCCCCTTTACTTGTTAAGGATTACATTACCGCTGTAACATTTTTTTACTCTACTGGTGAGTGGCAGCATTCCAAAGGGGTCATTAAGCACCTCGATGTATCTACCCTCTAATAAAGTAATCAACCACTACGGCAATACTATCTAACACCATATTTGAAACTCCAAATATGGTATGATTTTCTCAAGATTGTCGTACGGTTTTAAAACATGATTCAAAAACGCTACAACGAATTGGGCGCAATATTCTTATAGGCAAGTTGTGGACTTGATTTACACGACGCATCATCGTGTCCTAAGAGTGGCGTAAGCAGGTTGCATGTGAGTTGCAGGCAAAAGTTGTACCGTGTAAATCGGCCCATAGGAGAAAGGAAAGAGAACTCGGAGAACTACAAGTCAGAAGAGCCAGATTGAGATAAACAAATCTCAGCACACGTTCGAACCCAGGATTGCGCCCGGGTTGCTATGGTTGTTATGGTGAGGCGATAAATTAGCATTTCAAAACAAACATTGTACAAATAACATTTTCTTGTTATGCTCGAACCTAACCATTTCAACTACTGGAACAACTTTTCGTTTTACAACTGTTCGAATAGCTGCAATAAACCTTCAAAATAGTACAAAAGAAGAAAAATGGAAAGTTTGTACAGAATGTTCTGTCTTACCTCTGAAGCGACCTCATTCTTGCTGGAGTGAATGTGCGAATTGATTCTGCGCGAATCTCCCACGTCTTTCAGCATGATTTCACAGAAGTGTAAATGAGACTCTCCAAATCGTAGCTTCAGCAGCTCCAAATAGCGAAGCTGAACAGTATGACAACAATTAAAACTTTAGGTGTATTAGACAGCTGGAGAAAGTTTATTATTCCAAATTTTGTAAGTTGAGGGAAACTGGAGAGATTTTTGAAAAATGTTTTGAGAAAGCATGCCTCAACAGCCTGGAAGGAACACACGGAAATCAAAGAAAAACTAAAAAAATAGGCATTTCAACAAAATTTTCTTGTCCTACTTGTACAGATATTCGCTTTTGTTTATCCAAACACAAACTGGAAACATGAAAGTCAAAATATTCAGATACAAACCTTAAATTCCGATGTCGGGAAGTGTTAACTTTAATCAAATTAAAACTTTTAAATTGAAGCAAAGCAAATAACTGACTCATAAAAAAATGTACAAATAAGAACCGAACTAAGTCAAGATCAAATATTTCTGAAAATAACACATCTTTAGACTTCGATCTACACTTCAACTTTATGCTAGTTTGGTTAGCGTTGTAACTAAGTTAATTTAGTAACATTAGGGATACTCCTTTTTTCTATCAACGTACAAAGAGTACTTTTTCTTCCAGATTGTGGCCTTTCTCATTTTGTCTAACGCAGTGCAAGCGCAACTGGACTCTCAAGTCACTACGAATGCACAAATTCGCTTCTCTGGACGCTGACTGGGCGCGATTAGCGAGTCAGTACATCGATGCTGCCAATATAGTACTATCGTTATTATTTATCATTTCTGAAAAGCGTACACGGTACCTTAAGCTCCTCCCAAACCGTACGTTTTAGACGCTCGTGAAATAGATGAAAAAAGTGGATAATCCGCTATATCCATGTAGAGATGATTTCATCGCAAACAAACGTATATAGTTTTTGATGAGTTGTTTGGGAACCAATGCAAACGATTTGCGATAATGATGCAAATGGAAAAGATTCTATCTTTATTCACTGTTTGCATTTGTTTGGAACATGACTACGGAGAAAAGAGGCCAATGATGTGGAAATGCCATTACGCAATTTTGGTTGAATCAAAAACAATTTAGTAAACACTTTGCAATGAACTACTTCTATAATCAAAACAGACTTTACCCTTAATATTGTGTCTATCCTTATTAAGAAAGTCGATAAGGATAGCAAAACATAAGCTTTCCTTACCTCCCTATCCACGTCATAGTTAAACAAAGACAATATTCTGTCAGCCAGGAGAGTTCGGTACTCTGATACAAAGAGGTCTTTACTGCCATAGATGTTTACTAGCATACTGCATTTGGAGAGATAAAATGCATTCCCTTAACTACATTGAGAGTGATAACAACATCAAGACGTTAAGACCAGAGTCTAAAGGAAACTACAGTGTTAAAAGCCTGGATTCGTAGTCTTAGAGTTTTAATGCAAAAAAACTACTGGAGAAAATTGCAATTGATTTTTCGAGGTTTCAGAACTAACTAACTTTATTATTTTTAAAGCGCAGAATACATAGTACAATACAGAATACAACTTCAGGTCACATTCTACAATATCAATAAAAATAGAATAAATAAAATAATAAATAAAATCGATAAAAAATAGAATAAATAAAATATATAAAACAAAATAAATACAAAAAATATAAATAAAGTAGAACTATATATATAATATATCAAAATAAATAAATAAATAAATGTTATTTTCAAATAAATGTAATTAATTTTAAACAATGAATTTACATTCTCAGCTTGAGAATCTTAAAGTTTCTTACTAATGTGATTGTTTTGCTTTTGAGTCAGAACCTTTCAGAGTGGAGGTGAAGGACTACATGTATATATGGGAACAGGACATTTGTATAATGGCGTCAGTTTATTACAAATACCAGAATACTTTACGAATTTTCTTGAATCTTATTCATATAATTTTGTTCCCTCATGTGGATATAGTAGAACAATTGGTACTAATTATCTCACGAAAGAAAGTGGGCAAAGCATTCTGGTAGTTGTAGTATATGACGCCATCATGCAAATTAGGAAAATAAAGTCAAACCTTATTATGTCAGGTGTTCGACGGCTTCTTGAGGTCTTTGCTTTTGAACGGAAAAGAAAACGTTACTTTGTAATAGAAACATGATTATAGCAACATACAATACTTCCGGTCTAATACTGATCATAAACTCTAACGTCGTACAACATCCAAACATTGAAAACTAAGTTGAATGTTTATGAAAAATCAAAATTAAAAATAACCAAAATAGTGATATGTTTGAGTATGGGTTCTTGAGCAGGAAACTCAAACAAATCGAATTTTCAATCATACACATTATGAAAGACCTATTTCCTACGGCGAAACTTTGGATTAGAAAAGAGAATCAGTTCGTCTCACCTACCGAGTCAATTAACGATGAAAAGAAATCAACAATTTAACTTTCATTTCCAATGCTACTAAAAGTAGTAGCAGACGTTTTCGCATTAAGACCAATACTGCCAAATGTAATAAAAGGAAACTATTGATTACAATTTTGGAAATTTTGTATTAATTTTACGCTTTTGCAAAGACTTCACTCTTGCAAAACAACATATTACAGTGTTTGAGGAAAAAAAATTAAGGCAATTAATTTTTATAATTTTTCCCAAGCAATCGCGAAAATCACCGAAATTGGTTGCATTATTATAGTTTTCCTTAAAGCAGATACTGTCGTGACACCACTAAACAAGTTCATTAAACCGTTCTCCTCTTACAAGGGTCAGCGTCAACAGGGTCTGGCATCCACTCTTCCCCCTCCTCCTCACTGTCACTTGCATCCATTTCATCAATTGGGAGAGGATCTCCGTGGATCAATTCCTGTAGCAAGCAAAGACATCTATCCACTTACAAGTACTTCAATCAGGGCTGGCAGGCGGCAAAATTTGCCACCCACTCTGGTCATTTTTACGAGAGTTGCTCCACAACAGGAATCTCTATTGAAATGGCCGTGAGAAGGGGAGGTTTTGAGGTTGTTTCACCAGCTACCAAGGCCGTAGCCAGCTATGAGGTAGAGGAGGCAAATGCCTCCCCTAAATTTTGAACCAGAAAAAAAAGTATTTTTGTATCTTTTTAAACTACAATTGAAAAAGATTTTGCTCATTTCTAATTTCCTCGTTTTGCCTCCTCTAAATTTGAAGTCTGGCTACGGCCCTGGCTATACTGCTCATATAATGTCAACTATGTGTGAAGCTTATGAAAAACCTGGCTTACGATGGTTATCATAGTCAAGTCGGTAGACTTGGGTGGACTGAAAGCAATCCACTATTGGATTGTGCTGCCTCGAATACTGTTTTGAGGTATTTAGCATGAAACTGCATTTAAATTGAAATACAAGTGAGGGACATAAATTTAAGTTGGAACTTATGAAAATGTTTGCTCTGACTCCTCAAACTTAAGAATCGTTACGTAAGTGAGGGGGTAACTAGTAAGGTTTGGTCGATTAGCACTACTGGATAAACAGATATAACGATATATATAAATGTGGTAAGTTGAAGTGCTGTACAGATGCCCAAGTAGTTCCTTCTGAGCGATAGCCCTAGGAAAGGAAATGGGCCCACACGGAGAAAGAGGGAAAATCTCTGACCCCGGCGGGATTCGAAGCCACGACCTCCGGAACAGATCACCGTTGCTCTACTCTATGATTAAGAATCATTAGTTGGCTTATGATTAGCATTATTAAAGTTATAATGACTAAAGTCTAAATTATAAAACTCAAATTTGACATTTCTTTAAAAAGTGGAAGTGGTTTGTCATCCGTTCTAAAAATAAATGTAAGGGAATTCGTCCCTAACTATCTCACCTCGGCCAGCTCCGTGCTATTTTCATCTGTCAAACTTGTCACAATACAACGCACAGTGTCCTCCCTTGTTCTGTACATGAAAAATAATACAACTGACTTGAAATGTCAGTTGGTTTTAGGAATACAATAGTGGTTATGTAGTTGGGACAGTGAAGCTAACACTGGTGAGCACCAACACATGTGCACAAAAATTGCTAAGGGAGTCCTAAAACGATGTACGCGAAAGAAAGAAACACGAGCCACTCCTGTTCCACTGTTCCTACCTGTATTCCACATTCACTTGGAGGCATTGTAATTTAGGATTATTATTAATATTATAATTATTATTATTATTATTATTATTATTAGGAGTACTAAGTCTACATGTAGCTTAAACAGATGTATTACTGTAGTAATTGGAACAACGTTTGTTATTCAGCTATTTCTGCCATTTGCAAATAAAGACTATAAATTTAGGTGACGAGTAGAAACATTACGGGTTTTCAAAATTTCAAGTACCGAAATCGTGTACTGCTTCATGAAATGCAACAAAGACGCAATTCCAGGCCTTATTTAGGAGTATTCATTTAGCCTATGATACTTTTTACCTTATTTTCCCGTTCTTAAAATAGAAACGGAGAGGACTCCTCTGCACATGAGTGAGAATAGTGATACGACATCTTACTCGCTCTTTTGTAAAATGCAAAATATAGGGAAAAATAAAGCGTTGATAAACCCTTGCAGCACCCGATTTTAACTACTATAAACGCAAAGCAGTGCATGTTTAAACTACGATAAACGCGCAACAGTGCATGTTAAAAGACCAGAGATACATGTACGTGCCAGGTGTACGTGTATACCTGAATGGCATACAATCCAACATACAAACCTGAGGTACTGCTTGACAGGCTCGCAGACATTCTCCAAAATCACCCCAGCAGTGTCCAAGACTCTCAGGCCACGGATAGCAGATATATACTGAGTAAGGATGTCTGACGTGTTAGCACCAGGGTGCAAAAGACGAGTTTCAAATCTGCAAACAAGAAAATGCAACATACATTTAAGAAAACCTCAATTCCATTCATTCGATACACGCTTAAAGCCTGATCCGAAACACAATTTCTCGTATACCCCAAGTTTGGTTGGGAAAGGACACATTTACTCTCTAGTGGGGTGGATGTAGATGTAGATGTATACAGGTGCTCCCCGTAGGGCTTTTCAGCTACCTGTTGCTCACGAGGTCGAACCGAAAGCATGTATAAGGCGCCTCTGGCTGCCGCTATAC
>JAOEHT020241612.1:0-10759 GCA_025448195.2 Parazoanthus atlanticus
GGTCTTGGAGATCAATACATTTACTAGTACTAGTTTTAGATTTAAAGCTCAATAGGATGATGCCAGAGCGTTGACATATTCAGTCTCATACAGATATATTTTAATATATAATGTATATAATATATATAGGGAGCCAAAAGCATTTTTTCCAGCTTTCACACATGCCGATATATCTGCACGTTGTCTTGTGATCGTAAGAGCAATCACAGCAACACGAAACAAAATTTATCTGGAAGACAACTGACGTGCACATATGTCGGCGTGTGTCTTCGTAAATTGAGCAATCTCAGCAAAAAGAAACAAAGTTGCACTGAATGCATGTCCTTTCAATGTCGATAAAAAAAAATAGAAAAAAAAGTATGAGACTAGAAACTCATATTTACAAAAATACTAATTGAACTGATTGTACAACAATTGTTGACATTATCCTATCAGTAACTTCCTTATCCTAGGGCAAAACGAATTCTCTTTCCAGTTTCCTCAAAAACTTTTTTGAAATTGCCGGCTTTTCACTAATGTCCGAGGCAGCGGCTTAGAACCGCTTTGAACCGGAAGAAAAATTCTAGCGCATGTGCTGACGTTTTGCCGCGGTGTCCTTCTGAGTCGTTCCCAGTCCTAAATATTCTCGTTCTACATTTCTACACATTATTGAATACTTTTGTCTAGTTAATCAGAACTGACTATAAATTTCGTTGTATTTCGGAGAGAAACTCGACAGATTTCTTGCGGGATTTCTAATCAATAAGCCATTCTCTCGGACTGGTATTCGATCGATTCTAGGGTCTGTAGATTCAGCGAATTTTACCACTTTTCCTCGAATTTTTTTCGCACATTACACTCGACAGGCATCGTACAACAAGAAAATTGAGTATATAGCCAGCAAAATTGGCATAAAGCGAAAAATTATAAATGAAAAACAAATCTTTGTTATTTTGGTCACCAAATATGGCGTCGTTCGAAAACTTGTCAACCTTCAAACCGACAAATTTTGACTATAATCCTGTATAATCGAGCACGAGTTCAAAATTACAGTTTACACTCACCAAATAGCGTCTTCCTCACACATGTATAAAAAAAATCCACGATTTCGATTGCAAACGCTTGGAACGAGAGATTTTTGTTGGTGACCTCGATTACCCTCATTGCTTCCGAAGAACAATGGAGTGATGACGTAGAAATATACATCCAATTATGGTTTTATTCCATACTGTTTATTAATGTTCGATTAATCGTATTTTTGTCTATTTTGGATTATTTATAGCCTTCTGACGAATGCGAGGCACAGGCTGATGCAGGTACATAGCAAGATAATTTGAGTTTTCAGAAAATTTTGCCTAATAACGATGACGGTGTCAGTCTTTATGCTTTATACTATATTCTTGAATTTCCCTCACTACAATAAACAGACAGACGTAACTGCGGGTGCAGTCCAGCGGAAACGGAGCTGAGCCTGCTATACTAGTACACTGACGAAGGGCGTTAGCCCTTCGTCAGTCTGCTCTGACGAAGGGCCAACGTTCGAAACGTCAGCTTTACACCAAACCTTGCGGCGAAAAACATACCAAATCAACCCTTGTTGATCAAAACCCATACTAGTACACTGTCTGGTAATTAGCTTACATGATAACGAACAACTGTAAAGTAATTACTGTTATCAGTCAGTTCAACAATTCTCTTCTCTTGATTGGTTGAGTGACCATTGCGTCACCTGCAAATGCAAAATTTCACGTTTTAACTTCAAGCTACTACAATTACACTATCACTTCACGGCCTTTCTGCCTTTGAGATAACAAACTTCGACGCATACAGAATGCCGTCTTCTGCTGAATATAAAACGTCTCGTTGTGCCGTCTTGTTAACAATGAACGCACTGGGCGTTTATTAATCTGTTTAATTTTAGGAGTGTGTCCGAGTGGAGACTTTTTCGGATGTTAACGTTTATTTCTAAGTTCAAGAAACGAGTGAACCGAATTTTTTTTGTTCGCGATTGGTATTTGGTTGTCTTAAAATAACACAACGTGAAACTAAAATCTAAACCAGTAGTCTAGATGATACAGATTTGATGTTTCATATCTCATTGGTCAGCTTGATCAAGCTTATCGTTCATCGCTCTCAACGATACTGAACGTTGAACAAGTGAACACAAAACAAATTTATCATATGGCAAAGATACTTCGCACGTTCTGATTGGTCTTTAGCAGTCTGCATCCCCCGTAATGCCCACAGGCATTACGGGTTATTGTTAATGACCTACTCGCGCGCATAACCGGATGTGCGAAGTAAAGAATTTTCGTTTTGCACGGTGTTATTGACGTTTTTAGAAAAAATGCCATATAATAAAAAACTTATTAACCTCGAACGTTCGGTTTTCTCAAGAAATATCAAACTGAGGCCTTGGCGCACTGACCTTGCTATACTTCGGTCAATACAGCAAGGCCTCAGTTTGGTATTTCCCGTACAGACTTCACTCTCTGTTAATAAGTAGTTAAAATCGATGGATATAAACGTTCTGTTCCACATAAAATCCCCGGGCACTTACTTAACTATTAAATTTCAGAAGGCGTATATTTGAAAAGAAGTGTTTATTCGGACAAGAACGAGAGAGCGTTTAATTAAAAATTTAAGTCAGGGATGTTCTTTCGTGAAATTACAATCTCTTGAAAGTAATAACTGTAGCATTAAATCAGCAACCGTATTATTCATAAAACTTATATCTGATCTATTTTGTGTTTTAGCAGATTATTATTCTTAAAGTGGCCTCTTGTATCACATACATGTAAATATATGTTTATATGCGTGAGTAATGTTTCATTGTTAATATATGTTAATAATTGTTATGGTATTAACATTGTTCATATTGGAAATAAAATGCGTTACTTAAGTTAAAAAACTCAGAAAAACACCCGAGTAAGTGACAGGAATCCAACCCAGGGCCCTCTGATTGACGGTCAGATGCTCTACTCACTCAGCTACAGAGAGCAACAGATAAGTCAATATCAGAGGGTCCGGGGTTCGATTCCCGTCAGTGACTCAGATTTTTTTCTGAGTAGTTTAGCTTAAGGAACGCATTTCAGTTCCACTTTCACACACGCTTACAGTTATTTATATACTTATTCTTGATCTCATTTATACTTTTACTTATTATTCCTATTCTTATTCTAATTCTAATTATTATTCCTTGTCTTATTCCTCTTTTTCTTCTTCTTCTTCGTCTTCTTCTTGAGTAGCCGCGCAACAGCAGATCAATCATCAACGGGAACTTAGGAGGACAGGGGAACAACAACTAACAAAGCAGCAACAGCTGAGAGTAACTGCTGAACAGCGGATCAATAATGAAAGAGATCTTAGAAGGACAACACAACCTAGGAGATCAGCACTACAACAGCTAGAAAGGGAACTACAGTTGGTAGTAACCGCTGAACAGCAGCTCGATAATGAAAGGGATCTTAGGAGGACAGCACAACCTACGAGATCAGCACTACAACAGCTAGAAAGGGAACAACAGTTGGGAGTAACCACTGAACAGCAGATCAATAATGAAAGGGATCTTAGGAGGACAACACAACCTACGAGATCAGCACAACAACAGCTAGAAAGGGAACGACAGTTGGTAGTAACCGCTGAACAGCAGATCGATAATGAAAGGGATCTTAGGAGGATAGTACAACCCAGGAGATCAGAACTACAACAGCTAGAAAGGGAACAACAGTTGGGAGTAACCACTGAACAGCAGATCGGTAATGAAAGGGATCTTAGGAAGTCAGCACAACCTACGAGATCAGCACAACAACAGCTAGAAAGGGAACAACAGTTGGAAGTAACCACTAAACAGCAGATCGATAATGAAAGGGATCTTAGGAGGACAGCACAACCTACGAGATCAGCACAACAACAGCTAGAAAGGGAACAACAGTTGGGAGTAACCACTGAACAGCAGATCAATAATGAAAGGGAACTTAGGAGAAGAGCGGAGGAACAGCTTGGTGAACTACAAAGATCACTGGAAGCAGCTCTGAATGAAAGGAGAAACAACGAACAACACATGCAGCAGGTGAAATAGAAACGTAACAAGCATGTTCCGTGACATCAAAAAGTTGTATCTAAATCTTGTGACGTATACTTTCAAAAACATTTTTTACCTCTTTTATCCAATAGATTTCGCTGAAATTCTAAAATACGGTATACTCCAAGCATTTATTAAAGAGGGGTTAAGTTAATATATTGATTTGGGATTTTGGGGGTATCTAAAGCAGTCGAGAGTTTCTTGATATTAAAGTAAAAACCGCAAGGATGATGACTTTTCCTAAAATTTATTGGAAAACAAGATTCTAAGAAAGTTTGCGTCATAGGTATCACTTATTATCATGGGAACGCCGCTTTCGACATCATGTTTGGTCAAATTTCAACTTTCAAGATATTTTTCTCAATATTGTCACAAACTATATTACACAAATGCTAATTCTTAGTCTTAAGTCAATTGTGCGTTGTTTTTTTGGAATATGATTAACACGGCATAGGTTTTTGACGTCACGAGTGTTGCAAAATACCCTTCTAAGAAATCCAAATGTCGGACGTGTGTTTGCACTGTTTCCATTCTTGGCTTATCTCGTCATAGAACTGTATTTGAAAATGTTACAATAAAAGCAAGAACGGATTGAGTGACATTAAAAGCATTTAATGCAAGAAAATTGAGCGAAATATGAATGGTACCATTTGTGAGCGAATGTGAGCTTTCAAAACTGAACTTTCCCTGTCGATTAAACTATATCAAATCAATTGTCTTATGGATTTCAAGTTTCGTACTAAATTTCGTTTAAATGTGTTAAAAAATTCAGGAGTTAGAGGTCAGAACATTTCTCTGTCCCCTGTTTCGCCTGTTGGCAAAGCAAGGAAACCACTGCTTCTTCCTGTTCGAGTTCTGCCAAGGTACCTTTTATTTTGCGTACAGTTTCTTCACTTAAGTTTCACAGTGCTGGACTTGGACCTCCGCCATGTTGATTTTTTATTTTGATGCATATCTTGGACTGTTTTATGTCACTTTCACATGCTATTGACAACCTGTCACAATTAGCCAATCAAAACCCTGCGTTCGTGGGCGAACACAGCCTCTCCTTTCCTGTCCCTTCCCCTCCCCCCGCCCCTTGATTTTCGCGCTACAGGAATCTCGAAACCCAAAAACAAACATTTTCGGATAAACTACCCACAGGAGAGCCGGCTAGTAGACTAGGCCAAAATTGCTCGGCAAATGGCACAGTAAGTGTAATATATCCCATAAAAACGACAGCGTAGCGAATTAACTTATCAGTTAAAATGTCAATCTTAATAATTTTTTATATCTTTATCTAGCAACTACAACAGGCCGAAGCGATTTCTGCTGAGCGTCAGAGAAACTTACTAGCATCACAACAAGAAATCCGATCATTGCGTGCAAGAAGGGACGACAATCTTGACTGGATACTACGTAGGGAAGATATTCGCCTTACTGACCGGGAGCTCGGCAGAGGAGGCTGGGCCACTGTCAGAGAAGGACGGTTCAGAGGTTGTGCTGTTGCTGTTAAAGAAATATTTGAAGTTATTTACCATGGACACAATCAAAGGCTTTTCCGTCGTGAGATGACCATAGCGTCACAGTGTCGACACCCTTGTCTGCTTCAGATGATATATATATATTAAAAATACGGACATTGCTTTGTATGACCAAGTCACTAAATTGTTATATCTGAAAAAATTAATAACCCCGGGCGTTTTGTAGGTTCCTGGGCCGGGGGGGAGGTAGGCCGAAAGTGCCCGCGGCTTGTAACTCTGAAACTAATCAACATGTTGAAATGAAAGTTGGTGGCCTGGAAGAGAATCGTAATCCAATTTATCTAATGTAGTCTAATTGACGTGTGACTTCATCTTTAAGTCATAATGACGTCATGAATGTCAAAGTTTTAGGCTCTTACAAAACCTTGCTGATCAGAAGTCTTCAAAAAACAGCAAACAATTGTTAAAAATTGATAAACAAACTACGTTTTTGACATGAATGACATATTTCAGTTTGGCAAAGCATGTTTGTCTCAGGGAAATTTCAACGTTCAAACCTCGCGTTAGCTGTTAATATTTCATTCAAATTCCTTGCATTAAGTGTCATTAATGTCACTCGAACCTTCTCTGTTTTGTTCGCAACGTCTTCAAGTACAGATTTACCAGGAAATGCTTCAAAGTTTGCCACACTGCAAAAAGCTAGGCCACCGTATTGGATTTCTTAGAAAGGTTTTGCACAGCACCTATGACGTCACAAATCACGTGTAAGTTATTTATGTTGCAAAAAATATGTCACATAATTGACTTCAAGACTATGAATTAGCACATGTTTGAAATATTTCGTTAATATTTGGAGAAAAAACTAAAAAATGTAAAAATTTGACCAAATACGGCGTTGAAAACGGCTTTTCCATCGCAACAAGTGATGCCCTTGACGCAACTTTTTTCCAGAATCTTGTTCTCCAATAAATTTTGGGAAATGTCAAACGATTTTGAAAGCCCAGTTTCCATATAATCTCTGGGATCGCCAGGATCGCTGAAAATGAGTTCAACTATCTCAGCAATCCCTGCGATTATATGGAAACCAAATTTTAGCGATCTCAGCGGTTCCAGCAATCGCAGCGATCCTGAAGGATCGTTGGGATAGAACCAGGTTCGAAGAAATTTAATGGTAAACTACGAATAGTCCCTATTTTTCCTCTTGAATTTGTCGAGCCGCGGAAAAGAAATCGCGAAAGCATACGCGCTCATGGAAGATCGCAGCGATCGAAAGTTAATTTTGATAAACTTGTTTCAGGCGGGGTTTTGGTTTTCATTTGTTTGTCGGCCGCGTGCTTCCTGAAATATTCCTCCACTAAATCAATTTGATGTTTTCAACATTTTAAAATGGCCTTAGAGCGAAATTCGTCTGCTGAGGCTCTTGATTTCAACTTCGACAGACTTTGTGTTTGTCAACATATATGAAAAATATGCCTGTTACTCATCTCACAGTTTTAAATAAGTTCCCGGACACAAAATAAAGGTAACCGATTCTTAATCTGCACACTACTATTATTCTAACATGTTATATGTTCCCTTATATGGTTGCCAGAATGTAGCAATATTCAATATTTGTCATTCATATTCAATAGGTCTCCATTCATATTCAATAAAGTGTCCATTCATATGCATACAATTTGCCGTTGAAGAAAAATCGCCGTTCATATTCAATATGAAAAATCCCCGTTCATACTCAATAAACACCACACCATTGACATGTCGGAATAACGACTGCGCTTGCGTGCGAGGTAGTAAGAGAAAAAAGCTGGGCAAATTTCCAACCAGTATGATAAAACCCTTAACTTTTTTTATATTTTTCTTGTTTTTTGCAAATTTGTGAGCTTGGTTTGCGTTTTTCCGACATGCCCACACCATTCATATTCAATAAATATCGAGTGATTTCAAGAAATCGATATGTGGCGCGGCTACTTGGTAAGAGGCCAGGTTACCAGTGCTACCTGCTTACGGCGGAGTACATGCTTCACAGTTTTCACAAAACCAGGTGATTTTTTCTCCCTTTTCTTAAAGAAAACATTTCTTAAAGATAAAAAAAATGTTAGGAAATAATATTTTAATTGTTTTGACTAGTGGTAGTTATATTTAGTTGTGGTGTTTATTGAATATGAACAGCGATTTTTCATATTGTATATGAATGGCGATTTCTACTGAATATGAAAGACTAATTATTGAATATGAATGACTATTTTACTGAATATGAATGCCAACTTTTAGTGAATATGAATGACAAGTATATTGTATATGAATGACAAATTATTGAACACGAATATAGAATTGCTGAATATGAATTGACAATTTTTGTTGAATATGAATGACGAATATTGAATATAAATGGCGACTTATTGAATAAGAATGGCGAATATTGAATATGAATGAGGAATTATTGAATATGAATGACGAATATTGAATATTGCTACATTCTGGCAATCATACCCTTATAGCCTCCGATCAGATTAGGTAGCGGCTAATTTTCTATGTAACTTGGGAGTTTACTGTGTTATCATAATTAACAAGAAATCTATTTTAAAGCCATGTCGACGTCTTTTTTTTGCGTTCTCGGCGATCACAGCGATCATATGGAAACTAGTTGATAGCTGCGATCGCTGGGTCGGCGGGGTCGCTGAACTCATTTTTTTCAGCGATCCTGGCGATCCAAGCAATCGCAGCGATTTTATGGAAACTGAGCTTAAGGTAAAGGTCTCGGTAGATTGAGACACGTTTGCTCTCCAATGAAAGATGACCATAGTGTCTCACTACAAAAGCTTTTGTCTTCATTATACTTTAGTAAGTTAGGGGATGAATCACTTGATAGCTTTAGCAAATATATTTCATCAATCGTTTAAGCTTGATGAAGTATTCGTTTAGCGGCATCCTGAACTTGTTAAATCATTATATTTTATACACTTTTGAACAGAATCACGTTTCAATGAAAGAATTAATTAGTTGTTCTATATGCAATGGGTTGTGCTTTAAGTTCTTCTACAGTGCTTTGATTTTAAAAGCAATATTGGTTCCGTCATTTAGAATAGTGACTCTGCCAAAATTTATGTCTATTTTTTTTGTTTTTAATTACAGTTTATTGGAGCAACCTGCGGACATAACGAGAGACCCTTTATTGTAACCGAGCTACTGGATCGAAGCTTAAGAAGCTTGATAGGAGAGAGAGCTCTGACTAACCAAGAGATCTGTGTCATCGCATTGGATGTTGCGAAGGCGTTAAATTACCTTCACTGCAAACAACCATCTCCAATTATCCACCGCGACGTGAGCAGTTCTAATGTGTTGCTGTGGAAACGAGTTGTTACTTGGCGAGCCAAACTGTCAGATTATGGAGCAGCAAATTTCGTCAGCCAGAGTACCTCGGCCAATCCTGGAGCTCCGCCATACTCTGCCCCCGAAATTGGCTCCCGAAACCAGACTCCCAAGGTACACAACTGAGACAAGACAATGTCTACACTACTATGTCCTAAAACCAGTACACAGGGTACATATCTAATACCTAAGTTACAGTTTCGCAATATCAAATATTCGAAAGCATATAACTGATATAATACAATGACCAAACCCGTTTCCAAGAGTGCACAACTAATTTAACCCTCAAAAGCTTTAGGGGGAGAGTCAATCTGACCCCGCCCCCTCGGTTTCTTGGACCTCAAATTTGTGCCATTTCACCAATTGCCAAAATCTTTTTCACAACTGTTTCTTGACTGTGATCACATCTTTGACACTAATTAGATGACGTAATCACTGATAATACCATCATGGCAAGTCACGAAAGTTGTTATATTTTGGTTAACTTTTTGAAATTCGTCGATTTTTTGTTAAAAATGGTTGTAAACTTGCGATTTGTTGTTTTCTAACTATTTCCAAAATCACGAAAGTCAAAAATCCAAGATGGGAGCCGAAAGTCCAAGATGACGGCCATTTTGAATTTTTGCATTTCTTACCATGGCAACAGCAGCCAAATAAGTGCCCATTTTTGTATGGAAGTTAATTATTAGATAATGTACTAATTGTATGCCAAAAGGCATGCGCTAATTGTTAACCGTTTGGAAAATTATGGCGGGGGTCAAGAGGACCTCAAGCATTTGTGTTTGGCAAAGTAGCTGAAGCTTTCTAAGGATTATTATGTACTCAAAAAATGTTTTGCACAGTACGTTACGGATAGAACACAATGTCTCAAAACTACACAAATAACTCTGCGTTACATAACTGGTCTGCTAAGCGACATAAACGTTTTAAGGTAAAGGCAGTGCATTGGTTTTAAATTGACACCTAACTTTTCATTTCATTTGGCCGTGACGTAATTCAGCATATTGCAGGACTTAAATGGATGTCATAGCCTAAATCTCAAAAGTCGTATGCCAACGTAAATATGTTAGCACTTGCGAGGTCTATATAGTGTGAGAATACGCATTTTGTTCATTAAAACTTGCAATTCAAAGCTTTTGATTATAGAAAATTAAGAGTTTCGTTTCTATAACTGCATCTAATTTAAAATCAAACGACAATACTTCGAACTTCAGTAATAAATGTATTTTCTCCAAAGAAAGGAAAATCATTAAAGATGAACGAAACATGAGTGTAATCCATTTTCTTTATTATTTTTACATCGTATTAAATTGCCACAGATTGGTTGACAATTTAGCAAGAGTAAAAAATGTCGGTCCCTTTTTCGCATAAAACAAAGAGTGAAAAGAAAAATAGTTGTAACCTGATACAAGGAAACTCAAAATGGTTTTCTTAGTGTAGTTCTTCAACATGGTGGATTTGTCCTAAATTTTGTTTGTTTTTAAATGAAGAAAATTTAGCTATTTTTTCTACCTCTGGTATAACAAAAAGACCGCTTTTAGTTGCTGCTCTCAGAGTCGCCCTCTTGTCTGTGTCAGTCCTAAGACTTGCTGATTATGGTTGAAAATAACCTTAGTGAATTTTGGACACAACTACAGACAACTAAATTGACTTGGTGAAAGGCGACCTTCAACTCTGTAAAGCTGGTTGGCCGGGTTTGTAACATTTTAGTGAAGATATTCTTCAGGAAACTCCCGCGAATGTCGAAAGAAAGGGAACGAAGTGGTTGCGCTCCAGTATTTTTACCGCCGTTTTTGCAAAGTCACAAAGATTTTTGGGACAGCGTGTAAACGCCCGACGGCGTGTGATACGCCACCCACAAGAG
>JAOEHT020241701.1:0-10758 GCA_025448195.2 Parazoanthus atlanticus
TGTAAGTAGTACAGCAGAAGAATGGTATACCATACTTTAGAAACTATTAAAAGGGGATACTCCTGAAGGTTCCACATAATAATTTCCTGTTTCCTAGAATTGTCTATGGATGGTTTGTGAGTGTGTTTATAATTGCCACAACAAAGTTCTGTGTTACATTATTTGTTTAAATGTAGACTGAAATGAAAATTATTTCACAAGCACCAAAGTGCGAGTTCCTAGGGAGTGCAGGAGCATGTTCCCCCAGGAAAATTTGATTTTGAAGGTCTTTATTAAAAATGGCATTTCTTGCAATGTTAGTGCAGTTTTGACTTTTTTACAAAGTTGCATATTGGTCCAATTTAGGGGAGGCACTGTACCCCCTGGATCTGTCACTGTCAAGTATCTTTGATTAGGCAGCAGTCAGAGTAATTTAAAACATCTTGACAGTATTAATTTTGTTGTTTATATTTCTCAGACAGTTACCAAACATCTTCAGTTGGGACTTCATGTCCCTTGTGTGGCAGTTTCGGAGTAATACATTGATTTTGTTTGTTTATTAGTTCACACTGAAGTGGATATACATGTAGGACTTTTGGGATGTTGCTTATAAAGTGTACATGTAACTAAAGTAAAATTTTTATTGTGTCTTAAGGAGATAATTTTTATTACTCTGTCAACAGCTTGCCCTGGGGAATGTCATCAGTGCATTGGGAGACTTGACCAAGAAGGGTATCCATGTGCCCTACAGAGATTCCAAGCTGACGCGACTGCTGCAGGACTCACTTGGGGGCAATAGGTCAGTGACTGGCCATCACCTTTAAATTGACCTGCTAAAGAGTGTGACCCAGATGATTCAAAATTTTGATGTTTGAAAATGTTGAAGGCATATGAGTTCATGAGAAAGACAGGAAGGAAATTGTTGTTCCTTTTCACTTCAGTCTGCAATCAGTTACACGATTGTCCATTATCTACAATTTACTGTGCGGGGATACATGTATCATGGGATTTCTTACCTACATGTACGATCTCTTCATCTCCTTTCAAGTTTCTCCCTTGAGGGCTGGGCTCAATGGTGTTGAAGGTTCAATGGTTCAAAGTTTATTGTTTCCACAATTTATAAAATGAATTGAAACAAATTACATCTACATGTAAGAGGGGGAGGGTGGGGGTGACCAGAAATGCTGGGAATCATGTAGTTTCTTTAAATAACCAAAATTAATATTAATTTTAAATTATAAATACTTTTGAATACATGATCTATTGTAGTGAATGTATAGTTCCAGAAAATAGTCATACCTCACCGCAGGGGTTCTAGAAGCCATTTATTTTTTTTAAAGGCTCAATTCCTGGGGGAGGGGGAGGGGTGATACTATCCAAGATTTCCTCCATGGGGGATATGGACAATCAGGACTCTCTTTCTAACGTCTAATAAAATAATATATTTTATTTTTATCTGTTTTCTATGCATAGTCGCACCCTGATGATTGCTTGTGTCTCACCATCTGATCGGGATTTCATGGAAACGCTGAATACGCTCAAGTACGCCAACAGAGCAAGGAACATCAAGAATAAGGTGGTTGTCAACCAGGACAAGGCCAGCAAACAGATATCAGCTCTCAGGGCTGAAATCCAAAAGCTGACTCTGGAATTGATGGATTACAGACAGGTTAGTTTTTTTCACTTTTTATAATAAATAATTAATGTTTTGCCACCTTGTGTTACTGTTAGTACTGTTTGCAGCAGGGAATTAGACAGTCACAAAAGGATGAGGAAAATTGTCTTTAAGAATTATTACTATATTAATTCTTAGAAAAAAGACATGATTTAATATATATAATCATGTATTTCAAATGCTTGTGCCTGTTTTAGACAGGAAAAATAATTCATGTCTTTGTGATAAAAAAGGTCACCACTTATAAGATGGACCATAATTTATGAGAATTTAACTTTTAAAGACCAACAGATCTAAAATATTAGTGAAAGACCATCAAAATAGCGATGATTGTTTGGCAGAAGCCAAGCCGTTGATTTTTTGTAGTTAATTTATAATTTTTTGCTGAGCATGCAATAGAGATGTATGGACCAGTACTCAACACCTTTCTAATGACTATCATTGGTGTTAAGGTTTCTTGGTAACAATTATTACTGACAATTCTTACTTTTTATTCCTTGAGCTAAAGCTTGCATTTCTATCAAGATGATATCAACTCCTCAGTTTAAGCATTAAAAATAATAAATTTTTGCTTGCTTTTAAAACCTTAACAGCATCAGTTGATTGGTACTCTAAGTTCTTCAAGGTCGACTATTGTAAGTTTTTGGAACTTTTCTAACTTTTACAAAATAATGGTGATCAATGATGTTTTCATTTCATTTGATGCTTGAAATTGTTTTTATTTTTATTTTAATTTCTTCTGTTATTTTGTAAACTTCAGTTATGATAGTAACAACAGTTTAAAGTAGCCCTCATGATCATCTGGATATAATTCATAAAAAATATTTCTTGACTTAACAATTTCAAGAGTTATATTTAGTAGTATATACAATAAATAAATAAGTAAATAAAAATAAAAAAGATAAAAACTGAAGAAGGTGTGTAAGTAGTTTATCCAAGAGGGTTAAAAACTTACAGTAAGTAACTTACTATATATTGAATCATGATGAATTTGTGACTAAAAATGTACATGTTGTATCCAGTCATGTATTTCCATGATGGATTGCTATACTGTGTAAGTTGTCAGCTGGTACATCAGATTGTGGAAGAATTGACTTATGGTGACATTAGAAAAAACTCTGAGTGTTGGATGGAATTTGATCAACTCACTCCCTTAAGTACTGCAGCTGTAGATCTGTAGATGTGGTATTTCACTTGCATGTGACAAAAGAAATATCTGAGACTTGAAAAAAGTTTTTAGTTAATAAATAAAACTGTTAATTTTAGTTTTTATCTAAAATGTGAAATGTCGGCTTTGATATGGTTTCCATTGGCTTGATATCTGGAGCATTGATAGCCCCTCCAAAGGCTCAGACTTGTTGCAGAATGTGGAAGAAAATCAAGTGCACAATCATGTAGATGTAAGGGCTATGTTACCTAGAAAGCGAAAGTTAACAAATATATGTTGAAAAGCCTCTTGATCTGAAAAACATTTAATACATATTGTACAGTGTATATGGCATGTGCACTAAAATTATTGTTATTATGAGTGTGCGATTTAACACTTTATTGTGATCTTTGTTAACCCTTTTGGCCCCATCCAATTTATCAACATCTATCTTCTCCTTACAATACCAAATATAAAACAAGTTATTTTTTTAGGAGAATTAAGGAGCTGATCACACACAGCAATCCAAGATGAATTATAATTATTTCTCCCAACTTGTTTAGAAGGAAATTATGGAGTCAGGTTAAGAGAATTTAGCAACACATCATATGCCGTGTTTGGGGTTAAAAGGGTTAAACGAAAAGATTGCACTAGTAAGTGTGCATGGTTATTACATGTATTTCACATTGTTATAAACTGTACTTTAGACTTATCTTTTTGTAATTAATTCTAAAACAAGAGCAGCTATGGATAAACAAATAAATTGTGTACATTTACAATAATTTATTATAAGTACATGAATATATAAGTTTTCCTATAAGTTACACAGTCGTGTATGGTTTGTACTTAATAGGGAGATGTCAGTGTTTTATTGTTTTCCATTTGATTACTTGATAAGTTATTAGTGTACACAGCTCAGAATGGATGAGTTTGTGAGCATCGAAGTGTTACAGTTACATTCAGTTAAAGGCTCTTCAAAAACTCAATAATTAAAATAATGATAAATATTTACAATTTTGTTACTATATTTACCGGTATGTCACTGCAGTGTGCTGTCAATGAAAGCCATGTAAATTATTCATTGAAATGAACACTGAACCTGGACCAGTTTTCATTGGTTGAGAAAAAGGAGGATTTCAACAGTTTGTAGTTTGGCAGCACTTGCTGACAGGTTTTGAGTGAGTGGACTCCTGAGATCTGGAGTCAGTTTTGGTTGATGAACATTTTAATGCTGTATCAACTGGACACTTAAATCTTGTTATTTGAGCCATCAAACTCATTCAGTATGATTGGGGTACGTATATTCGTGGCACATATTTTCAAGCCATACTTTTTATTGTGACTGAATCATTGATGTAAAATACTTAATTAAAAAAGTTTAAATTGCAAAGTTATTTGACTTTTCCTAATAGGGCAAACGCGCATCTGGTGTGGAAGGAGAGCATGCAAGTGACATTAGTCATGAAAACTCCATGCTGAAGACTGAAAATGACAAGTATGTGATCTAGCTAGGAACTGTACTTTTGGGCCAGCCCTTTATTAAAACCTCTTATTTTATGGTTTGTAAGTAGAGCTTTGTGGATCATACAGTGGACAACTGACTAAAGTTTTTAAAATGCTGCAAACTGTCTTCACTGATAGATTGGACAAGGTTCAGCTTTTTATTTTATGTAGAATCTCAATAAAAAGTGCAAATTTATTTGAAATTGATCTGAGAATATTTGTGCAAAATTGCCAAATATACTCTAACTCAGGTTTGGCAGGGGTGGGTCTAGGGGAGGGGCTGACAGGGCCTGCTCCCCCCACCTCCCCTTTCATCGGCAATTTTGGGAACAGTTTTTGAGAAAAACACTAAAAAGAAAGTGTTTTGGAGCACAGATGCCATTTTAGGCCTCCCTTTCCAGAATTGCGGGTTCACCCGGGCCCTCCCATTCCGAAATTTCTGGATCTGCCCCTGTCTGGTGGGGAGACAGTTTAGCATAAAATATTTAGTAACAAATGGATTGTTTCTGGCTAATGGACCAAATGGAGTTGCAAGTCAATACAAGTTTTGAACTTTATTGTTTCAACTTGCACTTGGTTTAATCTGGTGCAAGTCAGTGCAGGTCCTTGCAAGTTGGTGGTCAAACCTACAAGTTACAAATAGTTTTAATTTGCATTGTCTTGCATGGACTCTCATCTGTTTGGCCAGGACCTAAGTGCAAGTCCATGCAAATCAGTACACTGACTTACATGGACTTGCATTGACTCGCATGTGTGGACTTGTACTGAGTTGTGTTGGCTTTGAGCAACTTTGAATGATCTCTTTTATGCAAGTTAATCTTGGTATATATGTATATTGACTTATGATAGAACTATACATGTAATGGTAGCAACAGTATCCTCTGGGACTCAGGGTAATAATGGGCTTGAGTGTTCATCAAATCTAGAAAAAGTAATTAGACAGGCTAACCATTGCTGTGTGACCATTTCAGAATGAGGGTTCGCATAAAAGCTCTCCAGCAAACAATTGAAACCCAGTGTAACAGGATCACTGACCTGATGGCAGCTCAGGCTGTGGCACAAATAAATGGAGGTAGGTAGAGTGACAGAAGGTTGTATTATTTTGATTAGATGTTGTATGAACTCTTATTTAGCATTGTATTTACACATCCATCCATATATACTTGTCAACTTTACAGAGACTCTGGAATTTAGGGGAAATCTCAGGCAATCATCAAACTCTCATCCATCATCAATCATTCTCAGCATCCTGTTCATCTGAGCCTTTCCCCAGCATTTTACATAGTGCTACCATTTGATATCTTTTCAGCTTTTTGTTTTCCATGTGCACTTCCCTCCTACAATAGAGCAGATAACACAAGTCAAAATTGTGCACTTATTCATGCCTACATGTATTATTAATATTTAATGTATATTATTATTATTATCAAAAATAAATTAATGATATTAATGTGAATAATGGATCAGTTTCATTACTATCAATGGTCATCACTGATAAATTGTTGGCCAATTAAGCTGAATAATGCTTGCAAAACTTTAAATACCTTGACAAGCAATAATTGTATGTCTAGGGTAGTTGTTGCTCAGCCCGAACTTTATGCTACAGTATCTGTGGATCTTGTTGGTTTTTTATTAATTATTTTAATTTGCACATACTATATGTAGAAGTGGATTCAGGAGTGGAAGACCTCATTCAGAAATACCTGAAGGAAATTGAAGATCTCAGGTACATAGTTAATAATTATTGATACTTATTTTAAAACAGATCTGCCAAGTCTCACAGTTTTGTTGTGAGTCACACGATTTCTCACCGTTTCTCGTAATCTCCCGACAAAGATGCAAAGTCTCATGATTTTCATGGAATGAGATCAGTTTTAGTGGTGTGCTGTGGAGTTTTGTATAAAAATCAGAAAATACCTAATATTTAATTTAATGCTCTAGAAACAGTGAAACTGGATGAATTATATCAATTAATTGACATGTTGTGATCTTTTGCACTTTAGTAGTCTCTCGATTTGCTATTCTGGGGGGTTGGCAGACCTGTCTGAATTGAGTAATGTGTCTGATGAAGTCACGATGTTTTTGATTGTGTTAGAAAAACACAATGGCAACTGCTTTTTGGTTGGTATAAATGCAGCATTCATTGAAAAATACACAGTCTCTAATTAATGAACTCCCTTTTCTAAAGAATTAAGCATTTTTAATAAAATAATTTTATTATGAATGCCCTCTCCAAGTTTTCCCCTTCCCCATTTCTGACTGAAAGTAAGAGCAGTACAATAAAAATTTATCAAGTCAATATCTTACTACATGTAGTTTCATCCTTTAATTTATTAATCTGCTCTCTGGGAGACAATTTGGAAAAGGATTCTACATGTATATACTGTACTGAACAGTATACCTTCAGTTCTCTTTGATGAAGGTTCCAGAAGGCATCCAAAATTTAGAGGAAAAGTTTTAGCAACAATTTTTAACATTTAACATAAAATTATCATTTCAAACTTTTAAAACCAGATAAGCTTAAACATTTTAAAAACATTTCTTCATGGACACTGTTTGCTCAAAAAGTTTTTTGGGTCTGAAATAGGGTCAGGTTTTGAAAACTTGGGTAGCACACCCTTACCCAGAATATGGGTGAATACTCCCCCCTGGGGCTGAAAATGGGGAAAGGGAAGTGCTTACAAGCAAGATTGTATAATATTTTCATGTATCTAGGCTCTGGAACTTACACTAACCAGGGTTTAGAGGAATTATATAATTATAATTGCAAATAAGACTGTTTGACTAACTGTTGCTCTGTTATTCCTACCTTCATCTAAAGAAACAAATTAACTGAGACTGAAGGTATAGCAATGGCAATCACAAAACGGGCAATGCTGAAGTCACGCATGAACACACCGGGAGCAATGATGAACACTGGAACTGTGTCAGTGCTGGAGATGGCAAAGATGGATTTAGCAAAACAGAAACAGAAGGCACAGGTGGTACTACGTCATAATGTTCTTACTCCAGTAAAGTATGTTAAGCCTGTCAAGCAGAGCAGTGGCCCTTTAGAGCGCAAATCTGCTCAGGTTATTAAATCTTCATTGGCTGCAAAACCCCAGGTTAGAGCTGCTACTAGCCAAATGGCCAGTGGTGCAAAAATGAAAATTGTAACCCCTCGGCTCCCATGGAATAAAGGTAATGTCCCTTCCAGGACTGACTCAGGACTAAGTAGGAGTGCGTCACTGCCTAAGTCAACAAGACCAAGACTGCGGCAGTCGGACAGTAGTGCCCAGACTGTCCAAGTCACAGTGAAGAAAACTGCTAACACTACTGCTGCCAACACTTCAACCAAAGTAGTTATGCGAAGAGGGAAGACGAGATCCATTGTCTCGGAGGAAACAACTGTAAAAAGAAGATCTCGCAGTTTTGATTCACTCTTTGAAGGCAGGCACAGTGGTATCCCAGAAATTAGTCCAACACAGTGCTTCAAATGTAGAAAGGAGTTGAGCAAGACATCAAGTTTGAGCAGCTATAGTAAGTTATCTGTTGAAGATTATACTCCCTTTAGTTCTGTGAGTGATGTTTATGATCCTTCATATTATTCCTCACAAGACTTAGTTGACAAGGATGAAAATAACAATACTATAAAGTATCTGGATGAAAGGCCAACTAAGCTAAGCAAGAATGCTGTCTACATGAAAGCTCCTGTCATAGAAATAGTGTCTGACACTGAATGCTACGGCAGCAGAAACTATGAAAGTGATGTTAGTCAGACGGACAGTGAATATGCATTTGGTGGAGTTGTATCAGACACCGAGTTTTATGCTCGTAAGTCTAGAATGAAAGACAAGCGACACCTTTATCTGGACTCTCCAATACCAGCAATGTTTGATGATAGGAGGAAATCAGAATCAAATGCTAGCATTGAGGAAAGGAAGATGAAACTTGAAAGTGATCTGGACTCACTGCTGGATTCAATGGCTTTTGTCTTGAGAAATAAGAGTGGCAACAGTGACACTAAGAAAGAAACTGAGTCTGCTAGTGCCCAGGCCTCCAATGATTACTCACCACCCATGTTCTTCAGACCAATTTTTGAAGTAAAGATTTAAACCTCTTGTAAAATGGATTCCACCTTTTTATTTCCTGCTGCAATACACTTTGACACAGTGCAACTGTGACAATCAGTTAACAAGGAAGCCAAATAATGTGCTTTTGATTATGAATACAAAGTTGTTTCTGATATGAAGCCAAATTTTATAGAAATCGATTACTGGTATAAGAAAAAGGTAATAAATTAAAATTAATTGTTTCACTTTTTCACTCTTGGCATACAGTAACAGCTACAAATGAAAATGATGTGAGAAAGTGCAAAATGATTCATCATACTAATAATTATAATGATGAAATATAAAAAATTTAGATCTTACAGGATTTCTATTATGAGTTAAATCATTTAATCTGTTGTCTTCGTTGTTTAAAAATTAGTCATCCCAAAGTAGCATTAATATTGAATAGTTGCAGTTCTCAATCAATTCTGTACATTTAGCAGTTGTGTAATTGCTAGACACTAATTCAGAAGATGTAAGCGCTAATGTTTTATTTAAAAAAGGTATGACTAGCATTTGGAATTATAGTGCACTGGCCACTATCATGAACCTCTTAACCATTCAAGGAAAGAAATAATGAGGATTAAATCTTTTAATAGTTATAGTTAATTTGCTTCTTTATTTAATTAAATAAGTGTACAGCAGAGACTACAAAATGTATTTATCAATTTAGAAGACATTAATTTTAGTAATAACTTAAGGTTTTTTGGAACCTGTACAGTAATTCAAGTTATCAAATTGTGCTTGTAAAAATATAAATTATATTTATTGTACGAAAAAGCAACACAAAGTTGTTTTTGTGGATTATCAGCACAATACAAAGATACAAACTGCCCAGTTACTGTGGGTAGATTCAGCGAAACTGATTTAAATTTATTTCATGACCACCCTACAGGTTTAGGGCGTACATGCTTCTAATGGCATAATTGTACCAACCATTGGTAAATTTGTACATTTTATCATTTGTTAATGGACAAGCATTTTAACTGAGGGCTAATCCCCAGTTAAGTGATGCAGTTTTTGAAAATAGTGAATACTGTGATTGGTTGTGAAAGAGTTGAGACATTGGGCATAATATATATTTGATTATTATGGGTGACAAAATACTGTACAATTTTGATTCTTTGTCCTGTATATTACTGTAGAGCACTTGATGAAACAGATTGTATTTTACTGTACATAAGCTCAGTAAAAAAACTGGTCAACAATATTAATTTATTGCAGTTCTTGATAATAAACAACATATCCAGTGATCTTGTTGTTAACTAGATTTGTGCACAATGAAGTTAGATCTTATTTGATGAGACAATTTACTTTAAAAATGTCATTCTGATAGTTTATGATTACAACATTTTAAAAATTCAGCATGGAGTTCTTAGAAATACATCTTCTAAAAGTTAATGTAACTATTTCATCTTTAAAAAATCATTTATTTTGCTGGTAAACTGTACATTTTACTTTATTTTTGTTGTAATTGCATACAAGAAAAATAGCTTGCTAAATCTGTCTGAATCATTTAAATTGTACTGTCGTTAAATCTGAAACTTTAAATCTCAAAGTACATGTAAACTGTTAATATCCATCCTTTGCATGTACCATAAAATAATTATAGGTCCTGAAACATCTGGTACATATTTATAGAAAAGCAACTAATAAATATAACTGGCTGTAAATGAAGTTTGGTGTCAATGGAATACCATTTTTATTTTTTAGTTTCTTAATTTTTTTTCTTTGCAATTATTTTGCTTTACTTATGTCTACATAATTATTTTACACCTTAGCTTGTAATTTTTTATAAAATTCTACTGTACATGTTATAAATGCATAATTAGTCCTCTTTGGGTTTATTACATATTAATTTGTTGAATGATTAGTTACATATGTTGGTACCTTATAGTTATTTTGTCACATACATGTACATCTTTATTATTTTATGAGTTACAATTTTACTCACAGTATATAACGATTATATTATTTGATTCATTAACTCATGAGCAAGTTTTTCTTGTGTTACGGGGTTTGAAGGTCTTTGAATTTTGTTGTCACACTTATACTGAAATAGTTCTTCTCACCTTCTTGTTTCTTTGCTCTATAATCCCATATTTCAAGTGTAAGTTTTTCTTTTGCTTCTTTTTATGCATGTTATTTTTTTGCTTTTTATATGTTATTTTACATCATTTTATGCATATGTTTATTTGTTTATTATTTTATATATTCTCTGAGTAGAAGGGGGGAGGGGGGTGTCAATGGGTTGGGATTTGACGAAAATGTAGGTTAAACATAGTGAAAGTTCTCATTGCCGGGGAATGAAATAAAACTGCAGAACCCATCATTATGTCAAATTCCCTATCCATGGGACAAAG
>JAOEHT020241792.1:0-10756 GCA_025448195.2 Parazoanthus atlanticus
AACGAACTCCCCCCTCAACCACATATGTTTGGCCAAAAGGTTGACCGTTTAAGGGTTAAAAGTTGGATCGTAGTAATCTCCCTTAATATGCAACATCTTGATTTATGTTCTGGGCTGGAACACAATTTAATAAACTGGTATAAAAATACATCTAACCTTGGAAGAAATGACAGATCAAAGGTCTTTTTCGTGGATTAAAAAATCTTCTTTCTAAAAACAAGCTTGACAAACAACATAAAAACTTAACTTATGAAAATGAGAAAACCCACAAATTCAGCCGCGTAGCAGTCCCCTTAAAATCTCACCCTGTTTACCTTGATCAATTTACCACAAGGGAAATGGGCAGCTGCTTTAGATAAGCACTCATGTCCCTTTTCGTTGATTAATATTATTTACCTTGTCATAAGGTTTAATTGGTTAACTTGTGCTCATTTCACACGACTGCACCGAGTAGCAAAACACTCAAAAGTATCGCTGTACTCCCAAATCGAAATAGAGACCTCACTTTTGTTTGATCTCTTCTAAAAGACTATTTTAGAGCGTTACAAATTTATAAACAGAAAAGCTATTCTGAGAATCTGGCAACCTGGATTTTAAATTCTTCCTAGCTAGGTGGTGAATGAGGGAGGCTCTGGGTTGGGCTACATCGAAGGAACACCTATTCTCGGATATATATGTTACTGTTTCGCCACGCTCGTAAACGTATATTCAAGCAAAGTTACAAGAATAATCTCTTGTTCCTACCTCGTTCTTACTAAGATTTAGTTCAACATTACTGACGAGGTTGTTTTCTGATAGTCCTGTCAGGATTGCCCTAGAGAACAACAATTCCATAAGGTTATAATTACCATACACAAGACTTCCAGATAATTATTATAATAAAAATAATAACAATAATAGTAATAACTAATTTTATGACGCATTTTGCAAAGCCTCGTGTGTTTATAACCATCACTAAAACATTAGGTAAAAATTTACACAAAAACTGTAAGAAAGATGGGAATTACAGTGATAAGTTGGCTAAAAATATACACTTACAACCCTTAGTAACAAATTAATGGATTAATTAAGATAACAAAAATGAAAGATACTCTTGGATTTGTTTTTAAGAATAGATTTAAAATTGGCCACGGAATCGGCATTTCTAACATAAACTGGCAAGCTGTTCCAAAGTTTAGTTTAGTTATCATTACCTTTAAAAAAAACTTCGGCCTAGAACTGTTTCTACATGTAACAAGCTTTCCTCTTCAGCCATTTACTTTGTAATGTTATAAAATAATGTCTCGTGACGGTACGATGGCCGACCTTGCGCCACTTTGGAGCTACTGAACACTCTCAAAAAGAAAAAAAGATAACTAACCCGCGCTTTCCTGGAAATGTTTTTAAAAAATCCAACAAAATAATTAGCATAACTTAGAACAGGTCGCAATGTCTTGCACTGCACCTGGCAATGACCAAATGCAAAGCATACTAATGGCCACAATGGAGGGTAATATCGAAGGCTTACTGACTGATATCCAGGGCAGGATCCAAGAAAATGTTGCCTCCGAGAAAACGAATGAAGAGAACTGATGTACTCAATTTTGAAATTCTTGTGCTCTCTGAAAGTCTGATGTTCTTAAGCATATTGATTCTAAATCTTCAGAGAACTTAGGAAAGTCCCTTTCACACATTACAGGAGGGTGGGCACTATCGTGGGTTGGGTCTATTCATAAAATTAGGAACATATCGTCGATTAATAACTTACTTGGCAGCTTCCGGAGGAATCTTGCAGTCTGAAACATCCAGAGACTTTAGTGATGCCGACGAACTGAAAAACTGCAATCGATGGTGAAACGTTACACGAAAGAGGCTATAATATGTGTACAGAAAAGCGTTGCATACTAGATTCAAGTCTACTACATTTCCTAATGCAAAGCAAATCGAAACAAACCTATTTAAAAGAAGATCAGTGCACTGTAACAAAGCGTTTACCTTCTGGAAGGAAGGGGGTACAGTCACCTCTTTTCCTTTCCTAAAATAAATGGTGAAAACAAATATCTTTAGGAGGGTTAGAACAAAGTAGCGAGAAATACAGGTTCTAAGCCCTGGGCTTGTACAACATCGTCAGGAGTTTTGGTCATGTACTATTAAACGTCTTTGAGTAACTTCCGATACTTACTTTGAAGTGAATGTGTTGCCTGATAGATTCAGATGTGCCAAGTTCTGTATGCACCCCCTCAGCAGTGCTCCAAACACCTGAAAATAAATGTCTAAATAAGATTCAAACCGCACACAGTTACTGCTACAGATTTCATTATGATCATCACCTGTACTTTTCGTGTCATTGGACACATAACGCCTCGAGTTACTGTTGTTTGTTTCACATCATTTTTTCCCCTCAGGAGCAATTAAGAAATCCAATGGAAAGTTTCATGCGTAAGTAAAAGATCCGTCCTGTTTAGAATACTCTAACATCTTGAACCCGAAAGAATAGAGTTTGAAGAAAGATGGCACGTGCATTTACTTTGCATAATTTTAATTTACTTTGCATAATTTTACCAAGGGATATAAATCCCTTGGTAAAATTATGCAAAGTAAATTCAACTTGAGTGTGGGATTTACCTCGAAATTCTTAATTTGAGCGTGTGAAACCCCCCTCAAACTATTTTCTGTGTGTCTCAAATTTGCTGCAACAGCGTTCCCGCTACTTCTGAAAATTAAGGGTCTTGGGGACCCCAGTCTCCAAGAATGGGGGTCATTTTAAATTTTCAGGGGTCCCTACTAGAGCTACAACTCTTGAATTTGTTTGAAACTAATTTTCAGGCAGTTCCTGCTACAAAACAAGCACATGCTTAAAAAACGTATTTATTAAACAGCAATATGTGATTTGTACAAGCAATCTATCATTTGTACGAGCAATCTCACGCAATTATTTTTCTGAAGGGCAATTTCTAACTTTCTCCTATTTTTCTTAGATGCTTGAAGTGTCGGAGGTGGCAGTAACGTGATCCCTTAAATATTCTGGCTTGGTACCTGGTTAGGCAAATCTTTGGTAATTTCTACATCCTGCAACAACGTCGTGCAGCAACAATTATAGCACTGAACTATCACTATCAATTAGCAATTTATTTCCTGGTTTCGTTTTATCTGTTGCGATTTTGAAATATTATTATAAAGCAGAGTTAATGTTTACATTTAGAGAACGTTAGTACGTCTAAAACAAAGTACAGTGTTGGTCGAATACAGTCTGAGTTGTATTTTATTTCAGTGGGTGCTTCTCATTGTTCCTGTGTGTGAGTAGCAAGACTGTCAGCATATAAAAAACCAATATACTGCTTAAGATAAATCACTATGTTCATTATACTGGAACAAAATTGTCAGACAGGCCAGCAACCCTCCAAAACCTTTAAAAACCATGAAACTAAAATGGGGTGAAAACACTTCTTAAATGGCAAACAAATCTTGTAGATACTATTTAAATTGAAGAAAATTGGGGTCTCTGTGTATACTCACCAAATCCAGTGAACATTCAGTTGACGAAAGGTCCACATGTGTCAACGAATTTGGCTGGGCGAGGAAGTCCGAAAGAGACTAAAAACAATGCAAAAAAAATCAATATTGTTAATTGTTGAAACTACATTACAATACACCCGATGTAATGGCACATGAGCATGAACTGGCGAGAGAGCTCTTTGATTCTTTGAAGAGAAGATAAAAGACAACCTGTAGGTATGAAAAAATTAAACAGGCTGGAACAATTTTATAATCACACAAAAATTCGCATTCCTTCTTTCATTTCTTAAAGTTTCGCAGTTTCCAAGAGTCAATAAGGAATCTTACGCTCTCAAAGATAAATGGGGCTGCAACAAAAAGAAAAACCTCACAAAGATAATGATTTTCAACACATTAAACAGGTTCTTTAACATTTCTATTTTTACAAAACAATATCTCCGCTACTTGCCAATGGAATATTGAAAGTAACCAACAGCTCTTATCGAACAATGGCCTTTGCTAATTCATTTCTTTTGAGATTAGAAGCTTTTCCGAACACAATTTTCAATTCTTGCTCAGGACAGAACACAGACGGAACAGAACACCATTCAGCTTAGGCGGTGCTTACATTATACCGGATCGAGTTTCATTCCGGTACGACCTGTTCCCTATTGAGTCCCAGTTCCATATTGAGTCTCTATATTTGTTTACATGATACCTTCTAAAATCTCATTCCGGTACGAGTCATTCCGGAATGAGTTCATCCCGGTAGGTCGCACCGGATCGAATTAGGCAAGTGGAATTAGGCAAGTGGATTGGTTGAGCTGATCAGCTGACTCATTTTTTATCCGCCGATGTTTTTACCGCACTTTCATTACGGAATAAGAATTTCTATCTATCTGTCAGTCATACCGAAATGAAACTCATTCTGGCATCATGTAAACACCACCTGAGTACGCTCGCTAGCTTGCGATGGAACTGGAGTTTAGATGACAATCTCTACATACCGAAAATTTTCAACTGCACGAAACTAAAGACACTCGCAAAGGATGCTGGATACCTGATACCCTGTCTACATTAATACATTTTCGTTTGGAAACGCACAATAATCGATGCATTTTCACCCCTCGTACACACTCAAACGATGGTAAACGGAGACCCTTGTCATCGGAAATAGAGACTTTTGAAAACTATTGAATCCGGAGACATTTGAAAACGCAGTGCAATCGTTTTGGTGTGGATGCGCTATCAGCAGAACATACCGATCAAGCACATCCAACATCTTCCTGATCGCAATTTCTTATGAAACGTTCACCTGTCCAATACCATCTCCAGAAATGTCGAATAACAAGCAATTCAAATTTCCATTTGAACTAATAGACAACGTATTTCCCAATCTTCCTTTCCCAGTGGGAATAACTTCAACTTTATATTTCAACCCAATGTTTTAGCGGCTGTTATCACAGAAGATGAGATTTAGTCGCAGACGTTAGGATTTTAAATCAAAACTTTTGGAAGCTCTTAATGTTTATCTATTTTATCTAGCGAATGCTATGTTTTTGTTATCATTTTCATTTTCAGTCTTATTATGGTCATTTTCAGCATCGTTGTCATTGTCAGTGTCGTCAGTTTATTATCACAATCATTATCGTTATCGTTAACGTTTATCGTTATCATTGTCATTATCATTATCAGTACCATTATCATTATCATTATCATTATCTTTGTCATTATCATTATCAATATCTTTATCATTATCATTATCATTACCAGTATCAGTATCAGTATCAGTGTCATTATCATAATCATAATCATAATCATAATCATTATCATTATCATTATCATTATTATTTATCATGCAACCGACTCTTGGTTCTGTAGAGTTCACCTTTTCCAATAAAAGCTAAGTGACGAGCTAATTGTGGCAAAGAATGGATGATAATACCAATATTCTTTTTTTATATATTCTTTTTTTCATTAAAAGTTTTTTAGAAAGGCCATTTTACTTAGTTTATAATCCAGGAAAATCCAGCTTTACAAAGTTAGGGTCTGAGGTGATACATGACAGCATCTACTCGACCTTCCGAAGTTATTTGTTCATATTAGCATGCTTTCATAATGCAACGAAGCCACATGCTGTTTCGATCACGAGTCACACATTGAGTACAAATGTTTATCCGACATTGCGTCCAAATAACGCAAGAAGTGAAACTAGCTACATTCTGAACTGCATGGTACAATTTACAGTACGACCCCGGGGGAGGGGGGAGGGAGGAGCAGGGGGATACCCCCATATATAAACTGTACGGGGACGTGCCGCCCTTTAGGGTATGCTTTTTCGACCTTCTGATCATAAACAGGGTATAAAATTTTGGATTTTCGAAAATTTATCATAAACGGGGTTAAGAATTTACATGTTTTAGCGAATACATGTGTGAAATTTGAGCTCAAAATCATGGGTGTAAATTTCCGAGAATTTTTTTCATAAACAGGATCAGGGTTTGAGTGTATGGGCGGAACCCCCCTGCCCCAACTTAGGTTGAGTAACTCCCCCCCTCCCTCCCTCCCCCTCCCCGGGAGTGTGACTACGAAAGCCGTGAACAATTACAACTATTTTTGAAGAGTTTACTGTTTGTCAGCCAATTATATTAGAAAATGGTCACAACTTGAACTTGTGGAGATAAATCGCAAGCCCGCCCGCCTGCTGGTGTGGTTTGTGGTCAGCATCTCCACATTGACTACATTCCACAAACAATTTTATATGTTCACGGTTTTTGTAAGCATGGAAAATGCAGATATCCCATTATTTGTTATTATTTACCAATATTAATAAAGGTCATAGAAGCCACCATGTTGCTGTCATGTTTTAAGTGAAAATCAGGAGTAATACGTTACACATAAAATACTTTAGACTGCTTCCGAAAGGGGATCTTTCTAATAATAATAATAATAATAATAACAACAACAACAACAATAAAATAATAATAATAACAACAACAACAACAAGACGATGATGATGACGATGATGGTGATGAAGAAGAAGAAGAAGAAGAAGAAGAAGAAGAAGAAGAAGAAGAAGAAGAAGAAGAAGAAGAAGAATCAACTATATTTAAGAACTGTCGCACGTGAGAGTTAAAAACTGATGAACTTGTGACCCTCAATAAAATACCGTAAAACGTATTTAGAACCTTTAGATGGGCTTCTTTTCAAGATGGGCTTCTTTTCCAGATTGCTTTGGCAAAGTCAAGATGGGGGCTTCTTTTCAAAATGAATGCTGCAAATATTGAGAATTGCTACTATAAAACAACAGGACTTCTGAAGGCATAAAGAAGCCCATAAAGAAGAAAGAAGAAGAGAGAAGAAGAAAAAAGAAGCCCATACTATCTCGAAAAGAACCCCAGGGGTTTCTTTCGAGATGGGTTTTTTTTTCGAGAGTACTTTTGCAAACTAAAGAGGGGAGCTTCTTTTCGAGATGGGCTTCTTCTCGAGATTAAGCCCACCGGGCTTCCTTTTGAGGTTTTACAGTACTTGTATGACAGCACGTCTAAAATCAGTTGCATGCACAAGATCAGGTGATTTGCATCGTTTCTCTTTGAGTTATTAAAGTTTGAAAGTCCTAAAACGTTCAATTTGAGCTGTTTGGGCACCATACCCTACCCCTTATCATTTTTTGTGTCTATAAGATTTCTTTATTTTTGTGATTGACCTGGTTTTCTACGAGGAAGGGCTATTTGCATGCAGAAGATCAGGCGATTTGCATCGTTTCTCTTCGAGTTATTAAAGTTTGAAAGTCCTAAAACGTTCAATTTGAGCTGTTTTGGCACCCTACCCTACCCCCATAATTTTTTGTGTCTATAAGAATTCTTTATTTTTGTGAGTGGATTGGTTGGGCTGATCAGCTGACTGATATTTTCGATCCGCCGATGTTTTTACTAAACTTTCATTCCAGAATGGAAACGTGGAAATAAATATGTGTGTCGTACCGGAATGAAACTCATTCCGGTATCATATATAAACACCGCCTGAATCAGTTTAATATTAACTGAAGGAGAAAAGCCTACATATCATTACATCTGATCAGCTTACCTTTACTTCCTCGCCCTCGGAGATATTTTAAAATAACCCACGTCCTTTTCTTCGACTTTATAGAAAACTCTGCATTTATGTTGCCACTCTTTCATTCGTTCGTGAAACATGGCGAAAGAAAGTTTCAAAATTGACCGCGTATAATTTTGCCGACAAACTCATTTAACAACCAATAATTAGTACAAATTGTGTCCTCAGCCAATCAGAATACAGATAGAATTTCATTGTGCCTTTTTCAACAGCTCCAACGTTTTGGTATTTAAACTATTTTAGTTCTTGAACAAGCAGACACTCTGCTTTAACCTTTCACAATGTTTAGTTTTTATTCTAGTGTGTTACCCCTTATAAACAAAGTCTTTGATTGATTGATTGATCGATTTTATTCCATTGTTGCAAAATATTCTCGCTCATGGGAAAGAAAATCTCTACGAGTAGAGAATATATCGTCCTCAACGATGCTGATTATTACAGCACGTGAACGTAAAAGAACTGCACAAGTAGACACTCCCCAGATTATTGCAGGCCTTGGGTGTTTATTAATCATTTGAGGCGTTAGAGAGGCGTTTATTTAAATTCCTAAACTAGGGGGCGTTTATTCAAAACAATTCCTTAGTCCAGCTGTTGATACGTGAGTTGGGGGAGGGGGACTGGGAAAAATGAAATAACGCTTCTTCTTTTTCTTATTTTTTCTCCAGTTTTTCTTATTCTTTTTCTACCTTCCCTTTTCTGTCTCTCTTATGCCCCTATTTTTTACCGAGCGGCTGGAAAAGGGGTAGGGGCCGGTCCCCTGCGCGCGCACCATTTTTAAAATGGCCAGTTCAGTTTCGTTTGTTATCGGCTGACCATCTCAACTGTCGGCTTTCTCCCGCGGCGCGCCGTTCAATTGTTCAACACCGCCAACTGTGAAGTGTTTGTCGTGAAGGCTGTTCATTGCGAGCATTGTGTACACGGCACCTTTTAACTTCCTTTTCGCATTGAACGCACACAGATTCTCCAATGTGTTCTTGCGGTGCCTTATGGGAAGGTCATCTCTCATCCAGGATTCGTTTAACGCTTGAGCAGCTGTTATCCGCGTGGACGGGTCAACATTCAGCTACAGCATATAGACATAAAAGGAAAATGTTATGATCATATTTAAAGGTGTTCAATGTTATCAGGTAGGTTTTTAGAAGGGGAAACGGTAAAAAAACAGTATAAATTCAGGCAATCAAAACGGTAACGCTTTGGAGCAGTACCTTTGAGCATATCCGAAAGGATAGTAGTACTACTATCTCGTTTAATATAATAATAATAATAATAATAATAATAATAATAATAATAACAATAACAATAATAATAATAATAAATATAATAATGGTTTATTTATAATAACCACTGTGTGGCTTTTACATTATCAAGTTTAACTATAAAGTTTGATGCTAAAAATTTCAAATTACAAACATTTAAATCTACAAGTCTAAATATCTATAAATATACATCAAGTCTAATTACGCTAACATTATAAGGTCTATTCTAGTCTAAGTACAATTACCTCTGAGATTTTAAAACTACAAACATATATGGGTCTCAAATATACAATTGACGCTAAGATTTTAAAGCTGCAAATATTAGATCTAGGTTTCCAATATACAAGAAGTATTGATACAGATTAATGATGAAAATGATAATAACGCGATTTAATACTTTGATAATAAAAACATTTTAGTTGCTTTAGTCTTCACTTACCTTGCCTTAACACACAAAGCGCGTACGTAAAATCGAAAGCGTTTTAATTTGTTATAGGTGAATCGCTGAGGGACAGGGGAGGGGGAAGGGGGCAACGGGTAAATTGAGAAGCTAATATCCGCCGTCCAGCTCAATCTTCAAAAGCTGATTTAACGTAGCAAAAACGTTTAGCGACTATAAAACCTTGTATATTATCAAAACGATAAATGTTCAAAACTAATCAAAATTTGAAGAATTATTTGGAAACAGTTATGACTTTCTTGAGTGGCATCGAAAACGGGCATACTTGGAGACTAGAAATGTGCAGTTAAATATTTTACTACCATTTTCTTCCAAAGCCTATATTTTGGGAGCAGCCCTTTGAAAGGTGGAAAAAGGGATGGGATGGGAAGGGGGTGAGGAGATCGGATGGGAAACTTGACGCTTACCATTTTACACAAGAGAGTTTTGGCTGATGGAGATATAGAGCTCCATTCCGAAGAAGGGAATGAAAATCGTCCGTTCGCGATGAGACTGAACAGCTCATCACGCTTTGTACTGAAGAACGGTGGGTACCCCGCCTGTGAATGGAACAGTAAAACATGCGACCGATTACAAGCTGGAGCGGTTTGTTCGATACACTGGATCGGTGAACCATTTATACTGAACTGTTACGTACTGCTTAATATGATAAAATCCCCTCCCCCCCCCCATCCTTCGGGAGGTCATTACTCATCCGTGTGGGTGGGGTGTGGCGCCCCAACTTTTAAACCCTGACCCTTTTTCAGACCCGAAAAAGCAATTTTTCTATACCCTATTTCAGACAAAACTGAAGAAATGGATACTTCATAAATTTCAGATACAGAAGATCAAGACAGAGTTTCGTGGCTCACAGGTTATCCACGAAAATTATTCTCTTTTTCAGACTAATCAAGCAAAATGTATGCCAAATTTCAGACCAAATCGGCCCGAAAAATATAACCATATCTTTATATAAGGTCGCCACATAACCGTATAGTCAATTAAGGGGGTGCCCACCCCGGCCAAATTCTCTCTTTTTCAAGTGACATTATGAGCAGCTAATGGCCCAATGAAAGGTATATCATTATGTAATCCACAGGGCTCCTGTATTGATTCCACGCCTATATACGGATTCTGGATTCCCATGACTGGATTTGGGTTCCACGTCTCACGTTCCACTCTCATTACGAGATCCCGGATACAACGTTTATAGGATCCACACTTCAAACACTGTGTATCCTGGATTACAAACCAACGTGGATTCCGAATATCAATATCCAAAATTGCTGCTCTGACGAAGGGCTAACGCTCGAAACGTCAGCTTTACAGAAAACCTTACGGCGAAAAACATACCATATCAACCCTTGTTGATCAAAACCCATATACAGTTCAACTGGTCAACTTACCAGTAACAGGTACATTACAACTGCGCATGCCCAGACATCGACACCAGTGCCCACTTCATCGTGGG
>JAOEHT020241887.1:0-10755 GCA_025448195.2 Parazoanthus atlanticus
ATGCAACTGGCACGAAACACACAACAATGACATTATTTATGTTTCAGGATAGTTAAGCCAACACATCATTAAGTATAATTTTCTTCAGTGAAGACAACAAATCTGAGATGGTGTACAAGAGCTGGGCCCAAGACAAGAGGGCTGGAGGTGTACGAAAGTTTTTACGTCCCGGCCTTGGTGGAAAAGTGATAATGAAAATAAATGAACTGATTGCCAAAGTGAAAGCCAGTGCCAATCAGATGTCACAACAACACCTTTCGTGATCCGAAGGTGTTATTGTTGAAAAGGAGTCTGAGAATACCAGAATGAAGTAGGATGAAATGACTATCAAAATCCTAAGAGAATCTGAGGAGGCACAGCAGTTGCCCAGGTTTGTCTGATGCAAAGGAAACCATCTCGTACAGAAAACAATATTCGGCTTAATGTACTACAACTGGTGTCTATTCTGCAAAAAGCCTGCGACAAGCATGAAGCCTTTGACCAAATCAGAAAGTATTAACTTGTTGCTAGAGTTTGCAAAAGTGCTGCAAACCTTGCTAGCAAATCTGAATGGAGTAAATCTGACAGCATTGGAAGCTGCTTATTACACTCGTGTGTCCTGTGTCATTGTATAACCGGGACGGAGATAGGCCTTCGACATCTGGTGACTGCAGCATATTCTAATGCCCAGGCCACAGCATTCACTGAACTTTCCTCCTATATCCAAAGGCTCCTCAAAACCAAGGAATTGATGCCTGTTTTTAAACTGTGTGACCTAAAGAAGCGCTTTGCCAATGAACCTGCTAAGTTACGTGTAGATAATAATAGTTCACCCAAAGAGACTCATTCAACCTACTTCAAGAACAAACTTCTAAGCCGCTTTCCAAAGTTGGAAAAGCATATTGTTGGTCCTGGTGTGTTGTTTGTTGCCAAGCACAGTATTGACAAGTTACTGGCAGGATTTTGCTTTCTCAAAGACATCAGTGATGTGACAGTTCTTTCTCGGAGCAGCAAACCTTGTGCAAAAAGATATGACAGAAATTAAATGCCCTGCCTTCCAGGGTTCATTCCAAGAAAAATGTTAGCGAAACTTAGTGTCTCAATCATGACTGGCTTGATGAGAATGATATTGCAAGGGACAAGCATCGAAGATAGAACTGACCACTCCTCACAGCCGCATTTGACTGAGTTACATCAGGTGCGGTTGTGCTTAAGTCTGCAGATGGTTCAATTCTGATAAAGATAACTTCCTGTGTATATTGCTCTGCAACTGTAATGGCTGTAAACAAGAGAGTTAACGCTGGAGCATGAAACGTAAGTTAGTCTGACACTGTTCTATAATTGATTGTGTTCAAATGGATTGTAAGAGTACTAAAGATGTATTCACCTTGTCTTCTAGATAGACTTTTTAAAATGTACACGCACACAGAAAGACCATGCTGTCCACATTGAAAATAAACCCAATTTGAAATAATTAATGATGCCTTCGCTGTCTTAGAGATTTCTAATGGCTACATGTAATTCTGAAAGTGGTATCAATAATTTTTTTCTTTATCTCAGAAACCTAAAATAAGCTTCCTAGACAACTACTTGTGTTCTACCCAAAACTAACATTCGCATTGCCAGGGTGGTAGGCGCGGTGGGGTTGGGTTTACTTCGATCCCTCTGCAATCATTGGGAGCTTAAAATGTTTGAGTTCAAATTAATCAACATGAAATCTTATGTAACCGTAGTTTAATTAACACAACATCGTTTGGTACTAATTAGGTCATGTCATGCATAATAAACTATACAAATTATTTCACCATTGAAATTGGATAGTTGTTGGACAATTATGGTCTCAAATGTTATTTTCTGTTCATTACTATTTCATTAAATTGGCAGATTTAGTATCTAAGAATAAGTCTTAATTTTGTTCAGTTTATTTTCTGAAATATAGCTCAATATTGGCAATTTGAATAAAGCCTTGTTTGCATTACGCCAATGTTTGTTTAGTTTCCAAAAACAATCTGTCAGCACAAGCACTAAACATATGCAAACATACCTACCAAAGTTCCAAAATTATTTTCAGACGTCGCAAAACTTCAAAGGAGTCGGTGGCTCGCTCTGAAGGCCTCCAAATTTAGTCTAGGGTGAAAATCTATTGTTTTGCAGACACAATGACAGTAATCATTCAAAGACTGATTGTAAACTGATAGCACTCATGTGCTTGCTATCTATATACTGTAAAACATGTGGTATGCCATCTCCCGCCATTAAGCGAAAGAATTGAGAAATGGAAGGCTGATCACTACTGTCTCCGCCATATATCTACATAGCTATCAAAGTAAAGGTATCTACCATCCACGGCAAGAGAGTGAATGATGATAAGACAGTTTGTTGTGATGCATTGAAATTCAGATTACTGTAAACAATTTACTTTCCCACACAAACCACCATAAGAAACACCAACACCAGTACCACAAACAGCCCCTTAACAAGCAACACCAAGTACCAACCACGACACACAGCCAACCAAGTACAAGGCACTCCTGTGCAACCAGCACCAGAAGAAGCTACACCTGTTACACCTACCCAATCATTGCACATGAGAAAGTAAATCCACATTTGATGGACATTTAAAAGACGTTATGCCTGACAATGTTGACATTGTTGATGAGATATTATGATTATTTTTCATGTTTGTTTTCTTATGATTATTTTCTTATGATTATTATAAAAATATATATATACTGATTATCTATATGCAGTATAATGCAAGCATATGATTTTGATGAACTGATCTAAAGGAGTGTAGTGATGACACATCACATGACTCACTCGTGTCTGATTATGCAAGATAGTGTACAATTATATATATGTATACCATGTACCAATTATGATATATTGATTTATTCAAACGACTGTATGCGTGCCTTCCTTCATGTCTACAGCACTAGTACCATTACATGTACTGTAAGCCAGGAGCAGAGAGTGAAAACATGACAACGATCACAGTCATTACAAGACAGATTTGACTACCTTCCCTCAATATAGAACACTCACAACCAAAGAGAGCTTGCTGACAAGCTAAGTTTAGTTTCCAGTGCAAATGCATTTGTATCTTTAAATGAGAATCGGTAGATTTAACAATCACTTCCGTTGATTTCATTGTACATGTAATAAAAGAGTTTGTCAACAGTTAATCTTACTAAATCCATTATATCTGGTTACCAGAATATTCCTGACACCTTTTCACCATTTCACTTTCAAGTAAGAGGGTAGTGAAGAAAACTGAACAAATTTCAATCCCGATCTTGCAGTTGCAATCAACCCAAACAGACATCGAGTGAATGTACCTCAATCAGTCTAGCTACTTTTCAGTGGATAGTCGGCTTGAGAAGTTAAGAATAATTCGAGTAGGAAGACGGTCTGAATTCCTTCAGAAATAGGATGAAAAGAGAAGAGGATAAGTTCAGAGCATTTTCCCAATATTTTCAAAAATTTCTGTGGGTTTGATTGCAAATGAGCAGAGTGCAGTGTAGCAGTACCACGCTGTGGGGAGAAGCCTGCTGTTTGCTGCTACAGCCATATTTAAACATGACGCCTTTAAATGTGTTCAACAACCCTCATGCTCTATATGCCAGTCTCGTTTTACCCTGATATCAAGACTGGAAGTAAAATGCAGAGTCTGCCATGAATAAAACGAGTTACACCTTTGTGCTACACATGTATGCGACCAAAGCGCATTGCAGCAAATTCACCTGTACTCCAAACACCCCCACCCCCACAACTGAAGAGGCCTTTAAAGAGCTAGAGAATGGTCAGATTTCTAAAGATATCGCTGCTTTGGCAAACAAGAGGGTCACAGCGAAAATACAAGTCCCAAGACCGAGTTACTGCTTGTCTTGAAGGCCAGGAACGGTGACTTAGTTTGAAAATGTATTTTGCTGATAAGTAGTGAAAAGATGGAAACTTAAAACTTTCTATTAATGGCTTGGCCGCAAAACCAAGCCATTTGAAAAATTCTGGAATTTTAAGTAATCACAATGTTTATTTTGAGTGAATATGTCAAAAAATTGAGTTTAAATGCAATACATGATAAAGCGAAAAAATAATTACATCTTAGCGATATAACTAAATTTGAAGGTCGTGCTTATTCAAAACATGCTAAAATCCTGTCAACAACTAACAGCAAACCAGGGAAGGATCCAGACTAGTGCCACTAGTTTCCAGAAACTAGTCAAGTTTTCGAAAGAAAAATAAATTTTAAAAATTATTTTAATATTTTTTGGTCTTTTTGGGTTATTTCAAACCGGTATTTATGATAACAGACTTATTTTCACTGTATCTTTGAGTTTGACAACCCTATGACAATTCATTTCCCCTCCCGCCCCCAGTTGCTTCATATCTTGTCATTCAGAGCAAGCACCAGTGCATTCACAATCCGCGATTGTTTCTGGGCACTGCTTGGGCCGTCATTGTTAAAAGTGTACTAGTCAAACTGGCCCGTCATTGGTCGATTTTACACCTAGGCACCGGTCACAAACTACTAAACACAATTGGCTTCAAGTTAATATGAAAATATTAAACCATTAGCAGGGTTAAGAAACTAGCGAGAACAGAACTTGAGAGAAAAAGCTAAATCGCCTAAACAGAAGATTTTCTTCAATACTTGCATCCCGGTTACATTGAGAACTATTTTGTGGCTTGTTTTATGCAAGATATTTTCATTCAACAGGATACAAGGTAAGTGACCGTATTAACTTACTCGGCCGGGGGTCAAACTCTTCAGTACGTGATTCAACTGATATTTCGAAATATCAACATGGATTTCATTTATTGACGTAAATACAGTATCATCTTGAACACAGTATAGTGTATAAATTTTGAATACAAACCTAATTGAAGTTAGAATTTAAAGTCACACCGTTCTTAACACTTACGTATCAAAATATTTGTCGAAACTACTAGTACGTTTTTACATTGCGGCATTTGCAAATGCAAGAGGCAGTCCGATATACAACAAAGATGAGTGCTCACCATTCGATATTGGGACTGTCTACAAGGAAATCGCTCGCTACGACAACGATCAAAAATATGAGTTCATTCAAAATATTTGGATGCCAGATATTCGTTTTGAATTTCCCAAGTCAGTTGAAGGAAATTTGAAAAAAGATGGCAAAACACAGCCAAAGCTTCGAAAGTTCAGATATGAGTGGCTGGTGAAAAACCCATGGCTTGTATATTCAAAATGTCTGGACAGCACTTTCTGTTTTCCCTGTGTTTTGTTTGGCACGGAGTACGGTAGAAATGCTGCAAAGCTGGATCACCTCTTCCGATCTCCCCTGACTTTCTGGACGACCGCCACTGAGAACTCAAAAACCACTCCAATGGAAAATGTGAGACACACGATTTCACCAGGCAGCGCATGCAAAATGTTTTGCACTCTATGCAAAGGCAAGCGACACCTGTTGATCAACAGCTCGATAGTGTATTGCGGGCACAGATTGCTCAAAACAGGGAAAAAATTAAGCCTATTTTGAAAACAATAATTTTGTGTGGACAAAACAATATCTCCCTGAGAGGAAAGCGCGACGACGACCCAGACATGATCTGTTGTCGGGCAAATTTCAAGCATTGTTACATTATCGCATGGACGGCGGCGACGAGGTTCTTAAGAAACATTTTGAAACGGCCCCAAGAAACGCTACGTACCGGTCCAAGACCATTCAGAATGAAATGATTGAGACAGTTGGCGGCTACATCGTTCAGCAAATTGTGGCTGAAATTAAGGAAAGCGGCATGTTTGCGGTTATGGCGGACGAAGCCGCGGACGTTGCAAACAAAGAGAATTTATCGTTGGTTCTTCGATTTGTCGATGGAGAAAGCAACATAAGGGAGGAGTTCGTTGGTTTTCGGGAGTGTGGAGAGGATGTTAGTGGAGGGGCAATTAAAGATCTTATCACGCAAGCTATCAGTAACATTGGTTTAAGTATGGGTAATTGCCGGGGGCAAGGGTATGACGGTGCGGGTAACATGGCGGGAAAATATGTTGGGGCCTCGACACTGATTCAACGCGAGTTCAGCAAGGCAGTTTACGTGCATTGCATGAATCATCGCCTTAATTTGTGTGTGGCCAAAACCTGCTTCCTGTTGTTAGTGAAGAACATGATGAACCATGTGAGGGTAATCTCCGAGTTCTTTAACAATTCACCGAAGCGTCAGGACCGCCTTTCTTTAAAAATCGAACAAGATCTTCCGCAAAGCAACCACAGAACATTAATCGATGTCTCCCAGACTCGATGGATTGCAAGAATTGACAGGTTAGACAGAACTGTGGAACTGCTAGTCCCCATCGTTAACACCCTGGAGGACATGGTATTGAATAAAAATAGGGACGGAGTTGCTGGTGCTGGTACGTGGAATGCCCCCACTAGGGGCGACGCGGGCACATTGTTAAAGTCGATCGATTTTGAATTTATCGTTACTCTAGTTGTTGTTAAGTTTCTTTTGAATTTGACAAGACCTGCCACCGTCAAGCTTCAGGGTAAGGAAATGGATCTGCTTAGTGCAGAGGATGAGATTTCCCACCTTCGACGGGCACTGGAGAATTTTCAGGGGAATATGATCCAGAAGCATGGTGAGCTGTTTGCTGAGGCAGTGCGCATTGCTGCGCAGATCGACATCGAGCCACCGCGACCAAGAATCGTGACGCGACAGCTCAATCGACCCAATGCAGCCGGCCCCAATAGCACCCCAGATGAGTACTACCGCATCAATCTTACTCGCGCATTTCTTGACCATTTGTTGGAACAGCTCAAGACCTACCCAACCCTGCTGGACTGTCTGCGGAGTTGTTCGTTTGGGAGAGGCTGTGGATCAACAAGAGGGACAACGCAGAAGACATTCCAGACAAGATTGCCACGGCCCTGAAGTTTGTTCACCGCGAGTCCTTTCCCAATGTTTTCACAGTCCTCCAGATACTGGCCACGGTTCCTGTGACGTCTTGTTCTTGCAAAAGGTCCATATCCTCTTTGCGGTACCTCAAGAACTATCTTAGAAGTACTATGAAGGTGGCACGTCTTAATGGCCTTGCTCTTATGCATGCACACAGAGAAATTCCACTAGACCTGGATCAACTAATTGACAAATTTGCGTTACTCCATCCCAGACGAATGAGAATGGCAAACATACTCGATGAAGACAATTCCACTTAAATTTATCCATTAAAATATCTTCTTTTTCAATTGTCTAACTGAACCGCGCGTCATCAAACCTGGTTTTCTGATTCCAGACTCTTGTAAATTCAAGCAAGATGCGCTGTGTTTTCCGTTTATATTCCTGGGAGTGATGCAGCGTTAAATGTACATTTGTATATGTAAGTTCTAGCTAGTTGTAATTGAGAAGATTCAATCGTATCAAATATATAATGCACTTTTTTGTCAATAAATTTATGAATATTTACTGCACATTCTTAAAAACTTATTAAATCTAGTGCCTCTAGGGATGCCTAGAATAAAGAAATCTACGTGAACTTTACATCAAATTATACTGATTTTAACTGAAAAAATATCACACTTTTCCTCTCCAAAATGCGCCAGAAGCCATCCTAGAGGCACTACATTTTCAAAATTTCCCGGGGGAGTATGCCCCCGGACCCCCCCTAGAAGCTTGCGGCCTTTGGCCGCTCGTTTCTCGGGCCCTTCGGCCCCTCGTTCCTATTTTTGTAAAAAGGCACTAGTCACGGAAATCGCTGGATCCTTCCCTGAAGATCCATTAAAATAGAGTGTGAAATTATTGAGTCCTACAAGGAAGAGTAGAAGGGTGGACAGAGAGAGCAATATATGCTTCTCGAATCATACATGAAAGAGCTGTATGGAACATACTATTACATGGTTCATGGAATGGTAGATAAACATGGTCGATGCGAGGTTAATGGCATGGTCTTCTCTTCAGACCTCAATCGAAATGACAGAGCTTCTATTGCCTCGTCCATGTATGTTGAGAGGCAAACTGCATGGACAGGCTGCTGAGTACTATGGGGTTATCCGTTTCTTCTTCCAGGCCAAAGTTGTGTTCACAAGTGGCATGGGGGTTAGTAGTAATAGAAGTTACTATAGAAAAAGTTGACCTTCACCTTGGGAAAATGGGGTTAATTAGGCGGAAAAAGGAAATTTATGCAAAAAGTGTTTAATTTGGGCGGGAAATGGTAATTTATTTGGAGTGTGGTGGAGGATAATTGGCGCAGCGAGGCGGGCAGGTGGTAATTTATGGGTGCAATGATGCGGGTAGAGAATAATAAGCGCAACGATTTGTCGAGATGTTTATGCAGCAAATACACAGAAAATACACAAAATAAAAACTTTATTAAATCATTTCATTATCTAAATAAAGTTACAAGTTAAACAAATGTTCTGCTTCATCATGTGAAATTGTAGGATTACATTCTATATATTCATTTATTATACATTGCAGAAAGCTTGTGAAGTTTTGAAGTTTAGGAACTGACTTGCACTTTGGACAAATTGATGCAGGAATCTAAGATAGTTGAAATGAAACGAGGTTAATTTAGCAGGGAAATATACAATTACAGGTCTTTATTATAAATTAAAAAGAAAACATCTTTATAAACACAAAACCAATTGCAGTCTTCACAGCCGTAAAAACATCTAACTGATCCGTGATATCTTATGTTTGTTGAATAACATTCTTCACCTCGGTAGTATTTCTAAAAGAGATAACTGTTCATCGATTTATTGCGAATTGGATAAGTGAAGTAGGGTGAAAATCTTCAGATGGATATGAATTTATATATTCATTAATTACACATTGTAGACAGTATCTAAAATGTGTAAATTTCGGAACTGCCATGCACATCGGACAAATTGGTAGAGGATTCTAAAAAAATAAAAAATGAAATGTTTAATCAGAATTGTTATCTAATCACTACAGCGTGAACAGAAATTGTGACAATGAAGCATATCCATGTTGCAATTCGCCTTCATCACGCAACGGCCATTTTGGATCTTACGTCATTACTTTTGACATGAAATCGAGGTCACACGTGGTAAAGTCACTCGATGAAAATCATGCCGAACAAAGATCACTGTTGCGTGCCCAAATGTCAAAACAATCGAGCCAAGAATATTCCAGGCCTAACCTTCCATCAATTTCCGATAGATAAAGCCTTGAGAAAACAATGGATCTGCAAAATTCGACGAGATGTCAGCAAAACTTTCAAGGTATGAAGTTATTGAATTAATCGTTCAAGTGGCTGCGCGACGCTCGTGAAATGTTTACAAATTTCCCTTTGGCTTTCGTTTTCAGATAACTGACAGCACAAAGGTTTGCTCGAAGCATTTCAAACAATCAGAATTCAGAAAAACCTTAACAGGGAAGCGTATTCTCGAGAAGAATGCAGTTCCGAGCATTTTCAACTGGGTAACTTCTTCAAGGAAGAGAAAGTCTCCCAAACGACGCCAATTTCAACACGTGCGATTTGACAAGTCATCGCTTGCTTCTGCTACAGGTAAATTCATTAAATAATTAATTCATGTTTTATTGTTATCACAGGAAATTTATGTAGTTATTCCTTGCTAGTTTAATACTCAGATCTCAGAGTTGTTTGTCAAGACCGCTTTTTTTTCTTTCATCATGTCCCTAGTATCAACTTCAAGCAATGTAGAAAGTGTCCAGTATAGTGATGTCATAATGGAGGTTCAACTGGGAGTCTCGTCTGGAGAGGAGTTGTCTCAAATAGTTTACACACCTACTTTAAATGGTCACGATTACACCTACTCTGGTGTTCCCGAAATGTCCACAGAAGAAATGCTGGAGGCAGCACAGAGGAGAATTGAGGAGCTAGAGGCACTACCGGGAAAGCAAGCATTGTTTGTGCAGCTGCAAATGAAACCTGGCCGCAGTATAAGGTTTTACACAGGTTTCCCCTCTTTTGAAGTGCTTGTGGCAACATTTAGAGCTCTCCAACCCACTGCAGAAAATATGTATTCCTGGTCTCAAATGCAGCGCCTCAGGAACAAACGCATAAGGGATGTTGAAGGGCTTAGAAAGACTATGAAAAATTGTAGGCTAAATTTATTTGATCAGTTTTATTTAGTGCTTCAAAAACTGAGGCTTGGTACTTTTAACGAGTTATTAGCAGATAGTTTCAATCTATCCCAAACAACTGTAAGCCGAATTTTTATTTCTTGGGTAAATTTTCTTTACTTTATGCTTGGAAGTTTTTGCATTTGGCCATCTCGGGCAAAGATTCAGAAGTATATGCCGGACTGTCTTAAGAAGTTGTATCCTGATTGTAGGGGGATTATTGATGCCTCTGAAAATAAGGGTTCAGGCACCTTCAAGTCTAATTCTAAACAGTGAAATGTATTCTTCATATAAGAGTCACACTACTTACAAGGGGAATGTTGTTATTTCACCATCAGGAGAAATTATTCATATTAGTTCTCTTTTTGAGGGATCAATATCAGATAACGAGCTTGTTAGACAGTCAGGACTTCTCATCATCATCATCATCATCATCATCATCATCATCATCATTTATTTGCCATTTCGATATATACATATTGACAGAAAAATAAATAGAAATAATGGAGGCGAGGAGTCCCCAAGAAACCAATAGGCTTTTAGTGAAGGGAGCTCCTCATTAAGTTAGAATTATAATGTAAAAAATTATTAGACACGGGTATGCGAGTCTTTTATTTTCTGAGCAAAAAAGATTTGAATTTTTTCGAGAAGGATAAAAGGCTAGTCGAAAAAGTTAATGAGGGAGGG